>JAJGRW010002536.1:0-17558 GCA_025461045.1 Carex parvula | reverse complement strand
CTATTATGTTAAATTACACTAAATTACATTACATTACGCTAAAATACGGTGATTACGCTAAATTACGCTAAATTATATATGAATAGGGACGATATATTCACTGAAAAGACAAAAAACACTAAAAATTTGAATTTTTTAGTTTAAATTATAAGATAGATTACTTCTTTTGATATGTAATTACCATATTTATACTAAGATACGCTAAATTACTTGAAATTACGTTGAATTACACTATATTAAGTTAAATTACACTAAATTACACTACGTTACGCTAAAATACGATAAATTACGCTAAATTACATATGAATGGGGACGATAACTTCACTGAAAAGGTAAAAAATACTGAAAAATTTGAATTTTTTTGTTTAGATTATTTGATAGATTACTTCTTTTGATATATAATTAGCCTATTTATACTTAAATATGCTAAATTACTTGAAATTATGTTGAATTACCCTCTATTATGTTAAATTACACTAAATTACATTACATTACGCTAAAATACGGTGATTACGCTAAATTACGCTAAATTACATATGAATTGGGACGATATCTTCACTGAAAAGGAGAAAAATACTGAAAATTTGAATTTTTTTGTTTAAATTATTTGATAGATTACTTCTTTTGATATATAATTAGCATATTTATATTGAAATAAGCTAAATTACTTGAAATTATGTTGAATTACACTATATTAAGTTAAATTAAACTAAATTACATTATACTACGCTAAAATACTGTAAATTACGCTATAGATTACTTCTTTTGAAATATAATTATCATATTTACACTAAAATACGCTAAATTACTTGAAATTATGTTGAATTACACTGCATTAAGTCAAATTACACTAAATTACATGATATTACGCTAAAATACGGTAAATTACGCTAAATTACGCTAAATTACATATGAATAGGGATGATATCTTCACTGAAAATGCGAAAAACACTGAAAATTTGAATTTTTTTATTTAAATTATTTGATAGATTACTTCTTTTGATATACAATTAGCATCTTTGTACTAAAATACGCTAAATTACATGAAATTATATTGAATTACACTGTATTAAGTTAAATTACACTAATTTACATTACATTACGCTAAAATACGGTAATATTACGCTAAATAACGCTAAATTACATATGAATAGGGACGATATCTTCACTGAAAAGGCAAAAAACACTGAAAATTTGAATTTTTTTGTTTAAATTATTTGATAGATTACTTCTTTTGATATACAATTGATCAGAGTCAAAATAACGATGATTTACGTAGGATTTTGGCTTAGGTTTTGCATATTTTCTCACACTTATGTTTACTTTATTAGAGAAAAAGGCTACTGTCACCTTTCTTTATATTTTATTGCAGAAAACAGGTTTTGGGACTATTTTACATCAAATGGAGCTAGAATCGGGTCAATCGGATCAGCGACGCTCATCGACTAAGTCTCTGTTACGGTCCGTATTGCCTAATACGGACCAGGCCTAGCACAGACCAGGAGATAGTGCTGGAAGCATTAAACCCTATCCATCAAGGACCTAATACGGACCGTATCACCTGATACGGCCCGTATCCGAAGGCATCTCTTGGGAATAACTGCCGACAGCTGTTTCCAGATCAGTTTCTTAGCCCCTACTCAACCTCTACAAGTCCCTCCACTCCTATATAAGGCCCCTGGGCAGAAGGAATAATCATCTTTGTAATTAGGGTTAGATTTGATTAAAGTGAGAAGAGAGGAGTGCTTGTAACGATGCCGTTCCGCGGCTAAGTTCCTTTTCTTAGGGCTAGGCAGTAAACCTTGTTACTCTTGATGTTTTGATATATATATTTCTGTTGATTATGATTTCTTGTTGTTGAAACAAAATGCTTTTGTGATTTACTATCTCTTCATCTAATTTCAATGATCTAGTTTGAGTCCGTTAGGGTAGTGACAGTACTTTAATGGTAAGAGAAACTATTTGTATGAATTAGCCTCGTTGAGATCTATTAGGTTTATGTGAAGAAAACCTTAGCGGGGAAAACCATAAACCAGACCAACAAAACGGGTACCAAATTTCATCACTTGCGTAAAGTAAATCGCAGTGATCTGTGTAGTAATTTGGGGTATTTGAGAGATCAGACATTTGCGTAAGGTAAATCGCAGTGTCCTATGTAGAATCTCGGTGAAAGATCTGTCATTCTTGCGTAACATAAATCGCAATGACCTATGTGGTGTCTTTCATTAAACAACAACAGGAAATCAGATGCAACAGGAATATATTGTCAAGGCGGATTGAGTGGCAATGGTGTGCCGAAACCCTAGGAATTCTCATCTCTATCTTTATTTTAATTACTTTTAATTGCTTCCTAATTTACATTGATCACAACAACATCTCTCAATTTACAGATTTCGTCTAGCCTTTCGAAAGATTGTGATTCGATCGCTCAAAGCATTGAACCAATATTCCCTGTGGATCGACCTCGAATATACTACTCGATAGGATTGTGCGCTTGCAGTCCGAACCGATAGCATTTACGAGTTTATAAATATTAAAAGAAACATTGCTCTCTTTTGAGTGATCAAGCTTTTTGGTGCCGTTGCCGGAGAATAACGGTTCATTGTGCAAGGCCTCGCGAGATGTCCTTGCTTTGACCATTGAATCCAATTAATTAGAAACGCATAGATTTCTTTTTATTTTCTGCATTTTTATTTTCTTTTATTTTCAATTTCGTTTTTATTTTATTTTTCTTTTTACTTTTCAGTTTTTAGTTTAATTTTCAGATTTTCTTTTCTTTTTAGGACACTGCACGCTGGCCGAATCATCCGTACGAAGATCCGAGAGGATTGCTAGTAGGAGAGGACAATTCGCTTCCACATCACCGATAAGAACCAATCATAGTTCTTCATCGAGTAATTCTGAAAGTGAAGAAGACTCAGATTCGATCAACATGAATATCCCACCGAACGAACCGATTAACAACGGAAGACAAAACAATGGTGATAATGAAGTTCACGATGCAGCAAGACCCAAACTTCTAAGAGACTATTGCGTACCGCGCGCGAATGATCCTAATTCTAGTATAAACCCGCCAACTGTTACGAACCGTAATTTTGAGATCAAACCTGCTCTCATAAATATGGTTTCGCAACAGCAATTTAGAGGATTTCCACATGAAGATCCACATCTTCATTTGTCAATCTTCCTAGGGATATGCGAGACGATAAAGATCAACGGAGTTACCGATGAAGCAATCAGGCTAAGGCTATTTCAATTTTCATTAAAAGATAAAGCAAGAGCATGGTTGTTTTCCTTACCGGCCAATTCCTTTCAAACTTGGGACCAATTGTTTAGTGTGTTCAGTGCAAAATATTTTCCACCTTCTAAAACTTCAAGACTTAGAAAAACAATTACTAATTTTGAACAAAGAGATGGTGAATCATTGTGTGAAGCATGGGATAGATACAGGGATATGTTAAGGTGTTGCCCACATCATGGTCTAGAAAGATGGTTAATTGTTCAAACTTTTTATAGTGGTCTAAACCCTACCGATAGGTTGTTTATTGATGCTTCCGCAGGAGGAGCAATCATGAACAAGGAACCTAACGAGGCTTACAACCTAATTGAAGAGATCGCGATCAACCAACACTACTGGACCCCCGAGCTCAAGAAGCCAACTCCAACACCTAGCATACACAAAGTAGATGAAATATCCATGCTAAGCGCGAAGATCGATGCTTTGCAACTAGCACTCAACAAGCAGACCAAGCAGCGAACGGTAGCAGCAGTCAATGCCGCAACAACATGTGGCTATTGTGGAGGAGCGCATGAGATGACCGAATGTATGAATGTGACGGACAATGAGGAAGAAGCAGAGCAAGTAAATGACATCGACAACAGCTTTCGACCTCAGCCCGCCTACAATTCATACCATCCAAATAACCGAAACCATCCAAATCTCTCATACGCAAATAATCAAAGACTTGCTGCATCTCAACCGAACTACCAACCGAGGCAGTGCAGCCAACCACAGCAACCTAACATCACATCACTAATGGAGAGATTCCTAGAGAAGCAAGACGAGACAAACGCCGCAATCACGCAAACGGTCAAAACCTTAGTAAGCCACGTCAAGGACTTGGAGGGTCACATCTCCAAGATGGCAAAAGAACTCTCAAGCATCACACGCGAAAAAGGTAAATTTCCGGGACAACCAGAAGAAAATCTTAAAGAGAGTTGCAAGAACATCACACTAAGGAGCGGCACAACTTACAAGGGACCTCCTATGCCCGATCTAACTTCCGATGAGATACATGCAGAGCCATCACATTCCAAAGAATACGAGTCGCAACAACCGGAGCTGCCCATATTCGAACTGCAGGCAGACCTTATTGAGGAGCAGAATGACACCGTAGGTAGAGACGAGCGACAAACCGAACCTGAATACATTTCACCACCACCCTACAAGCCACCTCTGCCATTCCCTCCAAGGCCAGCCAAGCATAAGATGGAGCCACAATTCGCGAGATTCATGGAGACGCTCAAGCATCTACAAGTCACAATCCCCTTCACTGAGGCAATTGCAAGCATACCCTCATATGCTAAGTTTCTGAAGGAGATCCTTTCAAATCACAACAAACTCCGAGAATTCTCAACAATTCTGCTCAATCGGGAATGTAGTGCGCTCGTGCAAATTAAATTATCGAAAAAGTTGAAAGATCCGGGAAGCTTCTCGATACCATGCACAATTGGCACGACGAATTTTACGAGGGCTTTATGTGATCTGGGAGCATGTGTGAGCCTAATGCCAAAGACGGTGTTTGATAAATTGGAATGTGGAGAACTTTCACCGACACAAATTGCACTGCAACTGGCCGATCGATCAATTCGATATCCTGAAGGTGTGTTGCTGGATGTACCGATCAAAGTTGGAGACTTCTGGATACCCGGAGATTTTGTTGTGGTTGACATGGAAGAAGATGAACACATTCCAATCATCCTTGGAAGGCCATTCCTCGCCACATGCGGAGCAATGATTGATGTTAAGAACGGAAAAATTTTACTTAATGTCGGAAAAGACAAGGCCGTCTACGACATAAATAGAGCTTTGAAATACCCTTCTGACATTGATCGTGTCTTCAATTTGGGTATCATGGATGAATTTGAAGAGGAAGAGTATCCATATGATGAATTGGGAGAATCCATGGGTATGGAGGAACTGGACAATCTTTTTAGAGGGGAAGATGACGCTAACATTGATCGTGTCTTCAGTTTGAGTATCACGGATGAATTTGAAGAGGAAGAATATCCATATGATGAAAATTGGGAGAATCCATGGGTATGGAGGAATTGGACAACCATTTTAGAGGGGAAGATGACGAAAGACAACTCGAGCAATACATCACCGCTGAACCTGATGAAGCCTACGCTGAAACTTGCGCAAGTTGTGCCACTGTTATAACAAAAGAAGAGGAAGAATCCCCCAAATCCAAAATTCTGCAGTCCGTGTCGCCTAGCACGGTCAGTAGCAAAGTGAAGAAAAGGGAGAAGACAACCTCTCATCCACAACTCGAGCTCAAACCTCTTCCATCCAACCTCCGTTACGAATTCCTAGGACCCAACCAAACCTACCCGGTGATTGTCAGATCTCGGCTCGATAATGTTCAATCCAACAAGCTCGTCAACATACTCAAGATGCACCGAGAGGCTATTGGCGACAAAATAGATGACATCAAAGGCCTTAGCCCGACCATCCCCATGTACCGCATCCTACTTGAAGATGAGACAATGGAGGAAATGCAAAAATTAGAAAAGAGTTGGCACACACAACCGCATGAAAACAAGTTTTTCGATCCTCTGTTGACTTCAATTTCTATCAAACCGGAAGAAACCAAAGTTCCATTCATAGAATCAATATCTCTTCCAACAGTTCTCAACATTATCGCACCAAAAAGTTCTTGGGAGAACTACGATGCGGTCCATGGTCGGAAGGTGAAGATAAAACAGTTCATGGTTCATTCAGAATCTCAATGAAGCAAGGGGTCAAGCTAATGACTTTAAACAAGCGCTTCTTGGGAGGCAACCCAAGGCCATTTTTATATTTTTCATAATATTTATTTCTAGTTTACTTAGGACCTTAACAAGAGAAACAACTCATACCCATCTTTTTCCTATGATCAGGTAAACATATCATAGGAAGGACTCGATCAAAGACACCACAGAAGACAGGAAAATACCCCCTGGTACGGTCCGTATCAATCAATACGAACCATATTAGTGGGATACGGGATGAAAGAAGGAGAGTAAGAAGAGAGAAGTGGTGAATACGGCCCGTATTTCCCAATACAGTTTGTATTCAAAGAAGTTAAGACTGAAGGCAGTTATCGGTATTATGCATAACGGATCAGATACGGACCGTATCGCCCAATACGGTCCGAATAAAGGCTAATTCGGGAGGTGTAAACCCGTTAACGAAGAGACATTTGAAAACCCACGAGAATCACATCTCATAAACCGTTAAACCCTTTGGTTTGAATTCCTAAACTCCTCTCTCTCTATTCTCTCACCCTCTATCTCTCCTCTTCCTCCCTCTTCCTTCCTTGCCAAGACCGAGCCCACCTCCTTGCCGCCGATCACATCGCCACCGCACTCATCACTGCATCTCCTTGGAGCCGCCGCCGCTGCCTTCCTCTCTGCACCATCTGATGCCCCTATAAGTGAATATGATCAGTTCATCCAAGCTATGCAATGGATGAACCTGAATTTTTAAGATCTTGCCACACGCTCGCGAGAGAGCAGCCCGCGGATTAAGTAAAACCTCTCCTCACTTCACTAAAAGGTCGATCAAGTCCGCAACAGCATGGAGCAGATCCGAAGAAGTGTTGACGGGGGTAGGCGTGCGATCCAGCAAGCGCGCTACCTCAATCAACAGTACTACCAGTTCGCCCTCGACTCCGAACTCCAGTACCAGCCACCGCTATACGGACTTTTCGACCCATCATTCTACGAGGAGATCCAGCGACCACCACCACCTCCACCACCTCAGGATTGAGGTGCAGTGAGTTGTATCTTTCTCCGGTCTTTTTACTTTACTACTTCCTTCATTTTTATCTCTCGAGCATTGGGGACAATGCTCAATTTTTTTCGGGGGGTAGGAGGTAAATTGACCATGTATCTTTAAATTTTTCGCATTTTAAATTCTTAGGTGCTAGTAGTTTTACTCAATTTTTGACTAGGGTTAGAGGCTTTATCGAAAATCCTAGAATGATTAGATCGAGGTTTTTAGCTAGCTTGCATTTTTATTTTTCCTCAGGAGTAGGGTTAATCAAATAGGAATTGTTTTAAATTGAATTAGGCTAAGGTTTAGACAATTGACCATGATACCAAAAATTCAGAATTTTTAAAATAATTAGTGATCTCAAAATGAACAATGAATTGCTAACCATGAGAGTTGATCAAAAATTGCAAACCCTAGAACTTTTATTTATTGAGTAATTCATTTTTGCAAAGTCTTTTAAATTTGATAGTGTTTTAGAATACCCATTTATTATAGATAGACCCCTAGCGAAACTATGCAATAATTCCTTGTATGAATGAATACTTGGAATTGTGTGTAATCATGGTGCTTGTGACACAAAAATATTTATTTTACTTTTCAGAAAAATATAAAAATATAAAAAAATTAGAAATGAGAAAAATCCAAAAAATAGAGAAATCCAGAAAAAAAAGAAAAATAGAATAAAAGATGGAGGATAAAAAGAGTACGGGTGCCTAAGCAAGACTGGTTACCAATAGGCTCGAGAAAACCTCCCAAATTTTAAATTTTGTACATATTTAATTTTTCAAAAATAGTCACAAGTACCAACACACTTAGTTGTCATACTTTGCTCCAATCAATTGGGAAGAAAAATCAAAATTTATATCATTAGAATTCCTATTGATTGGAAGGGATCCATTTATAATCGATGGGGAAATTAATACTCTCAATTTTAAGGGTATTTGTGAAATAAATTGTTCAATGATAATTCTTCTAGGGCAAGCATAATGAGGTCAATCATGGGGTGAATAAATTGTTCAAGAGAGAGGTCATGAATATTTTAAAATTCTAGATTTTTATTGTCATGCCAATTGTACCAAACCTAAGCTCCAATTTAATTTTTAACAAGACCTTGAGATTGTATGGTTTAACCTAGACCGGAACTTTGACCAGCTGGGATGTCGTTGCTTGAGGACAAGCAACAATTCAAGTTGGGAGGCGTGATCAGAGTCAAAATAACGATGATTTACGTAGGGTTTTGGCTTAGGTTTTGCATATTTTCTCACACTTATGTTTACTTTATTAGAGAAAAAGGCTACTGTCACCCTTCTTTATATTTTATTGCAGAAAACAGGTTTTGGGACTATTTTACATCAAATGGAGCTAGAATCGGGTCAATCGGATCAGCGACGCTCATCGACTAAGTCTCTGTTACGGTCCGTATTGCCTAATACGGACCAGGCCTAGCACAGACCAGGAGATAGCGCTGGAAGCATTAAACCCTAACTGTCAAGGACCTAATACGGACTGTATCACCTGATACGGCCCGTATCCGAAGGCATCTCTTGGAAATAACTGCCGACAGCTGTTTCCAGATCAGTTTCTTAGCCCCTACTCAACCTCTACACGTCCCTCCACTCCTATATAAGGCCCCTGGGCAGAAGGAATAATCATCTTTGTAATTAGGGTTAGTTTGATTAAAATGAGAAGAGGGGAGTGCTTGTAACGATGCCGTTCCGCGGCTAAGTTCCTTTTCTTAGGGCTAGGCAGTAAACCTTGTTACTCTTGATGTTTTGATATATATATTTCTGTTGATTATGATTTCTTGTTGTTGAAACAAAATGCTTTTGTGATTTACTATCTCTTCATCTAATTTCAATGATCTAGTTTGAGTCCGTTAGTGTTACATTATGAATCTTTGATTTAATTAAAAATATGTAAAAGGGCCTATTTGTGAAGTTATATTTTTAAATTTTGCAATATTATAAAATTGGAGGGACCTATGTGCAAAAGTACCATATATTAATATAAACCCTCTCTTCTTATCATAAATCCCTCCATTAACACTCCATATTTCGTGAGCCCCAAATCCTTGGCCGAACCAAAGAGAGAAAGAAAGAGAGAGTGAAATCGAAGTGAAATCGGGTCGGGATTTTCGGGAAAACGGAGATTCGAACTAATTAGACGATCGAGATCAACTATATAGCTTCGATTTGGTATGATTTTTCCTTCCTTGAAATCTCTCAAAAACCCTAAATTGTTCGAATTGTTATATTTTGTTGAGAATTCGTTTTTAAGTTCGATTGATTCGATATAACTCGATATTCGGTTTGATTCGGTTTGATTTGGTTTGATTCGATTGATTTTGTTGAGAAATTGGAAAAGGGAAGAAATTAGGGTTTGGTAAAAATGTTGGGATTTGGGGAAATTATTAAATTTTCAGGTGTTATACACCATTTGGATCTGAATTGATCGAGTTATAATCGTTCGAACAACTCGATTCGTGTTATTTGAGTAAATCATCCGTTTGAACTGATTTTGGAGTTAGGGTTTTGTACTAATTTCATACCAATTGAATTCATGATTTAAATGGTGTCGATCCTTGAGAACTAGATGTAAAAATACCTTTTGAATCGATGAAACGAAGAAATGGTTAACCGTATTGAAACCCGATCGAAACGAGCTAAACCAAACATGAAAAACCAAGTTCTGTGAGGGTATTGCGGACCGAAATGGAGCTATTGCGGACCGAAATGGAATTGCAGAAAAATCGACTCTCTGGAAAGTTTGGTTGCGGGCCGCAATGAAACCATTGCGGGCCGCAATGACTTGTCAGAAAATCACAACTCTCGGGAAAAATAGTCTGCGGGCCGCAATAAGTTCATTCCGGGCCGCAATGACACTCAGAAATTCAGAAAATTATGTATTTGTGTTGTTTAAACTTAATTGGTTGAACCATTGATTAAACCTATATCATTAGGACCCGTATACGACCACTAAACAGTGTTTAACCTAATTTAAAATGATTTAACCTACGGGATATCAATCGGTTATTTTAATCGAATCTAAACGGTTAATTAGGTGGTAGACCTACGAGGCAGCGGATCTCGGGATCGTTCGAGACGCCTGATCTTTAGACGAGCGTGCTATATACTCAGGTGCGGGGTTTCTGGACTTGTTTGATAGTTTATATTCAGAATTAAACTGTGTTTCTTTTGACATGTTGAATTATTGGTTGAATTGCATTATCGGATTCTGTTGCATATGCATTGCATTGCCCTAATTAATTGAAACTCGAATTGCATATCTGATTGATCTGCATGCTGGTATGGTTGTTATTTGTGTATCGATCTGAATGATCTGATTTGGAATTTAAAAGTCACCGTGATTTATATCACCATCGGTTGGTGGATATGGCATTAACGTCCCCCACCGTGGCGACGACACCCAGGGGGTGTGTTCGGATTTGTCAAAGTCTGGTGCACGGACTTTGACGACCCAGTATTCTAAAGCTTTAGATTGTCTGGCCCTCAGCAGTTCCCAGTACCGGTTGGGATGAGGGGTAAGTGACTCTGCATTATGAATTGGACTATATGTGACTTGTGTATCGGATGGCATTACCCAGGGGGTGAATGCGTTTGAATGGTCGATTGGTTTTAAATGTATCGGAGGCATTACCCAGGGGGTGAATGCGGTTGGACTGTCATTTGGTTTTATATGAATTTTTCCGGATATGAAATGGAACCAGACTTTTATTTAAACGGTTAAACCTATAACTACCAGATATTCTGAGTTCGAGTTAAACCAAATATTGTGTGATTGAATTTCGATTTGGCAATTCCTGAGTTGAATTTCATTTGGCTTATTGATGTCGGTTGATGTGTGCATGTTTATATATTATCATAAACTGTTCTGAGCTTTATTTGTGCTTTACTTTTGAATATAATCTGTGATTGCAAGTCCAGGAGCGAAACGTGGCAAATTTATCGCACTGAGAATTTATTTCTCACCCCCTCTTTGGGTTATCTTTTCAGGTTCCGGGTCAGCAGATCCGAGAGAGACACGAGGTCGGTAGGCCTGGTTATTCCGCTGCTTAGACTGTCTGGTATGGTGACATTAGAGATTATGTATATAGTTATGTTTTGGTTGTGTACATATATGATCTCTGTGTCATTTTTGTGATGCGTATCCATCGAGATACGGGTTTGTATGATATTACCTGACCAGCTGGGATTTATGTTATTTGTTTGTTTGGTTGTTGGTTTATGTTTTTAGTTCTTATTATATCGTAATTGCCTAGTAGGCATACGGGAAACCGTATGTCTACGGCAGGAGCACCTGTCGCGCCTCGTTGGGCTGCGGGGTGTGACAGTTAGGGTAGTGACAGTACTTTAATGGTAAGAGAAACTATTTGTATGAATTAGCCTCCTTGAGATCTATTAGGTTTATGTGAAGAAAACCTTAGCGGGGAAACCATAAACCAGACCAACAAAACGCGTACCAAATTCCATCACTTGCGTAATGTAAATCGCAGTGATCTGTGTAGTAATTTGGGGTATTTGAGAGATCAGACATTTGCGTAAGGTAAATCGCAGTGTCTTATGTAGAATCTCGGTAAAAGATCTGTCATTCTTGCGTAACATAAATCACAATGACCTATGTGGTGTCTTTCATTAAACAACAACAGGAAATCAGATGCAACAGGAATATATTGTCAAGGCGGATTGAGTGGCAATGGTGTGCCGAAACCCTAGGAATTCTCATCTCTATCTTTATTTTAATTATTTTTAATTGCTTCCTAATTTACATTGATCACAACAACATCTCTCAATTTACAGATTTCGTCTAGCCTTTCGAAAGATTGTGATTCGATCGCTCAAAGCATTGAACCAATATTCCCTGTGGATCGACCTCGAATATACTACTCGATAGGATTGTGCGCTTGCAGTCCGAACCGATAGCATTTACGAGTTTATAAATATTAAAAGAAACATTGCTCTCTTTTGAGTGATCAAGCTTTTTGGCGCCGTTGCCGGAGAATAACGGTTCATTGTGCAAGGCCTCGCGAGACGTCCTTGCTTTGACCATTGAAATTATTTTGAATTATACTATATTAAGTTAAATTACACTAAATTACATTACATTACGCTAAAAGTCGGTAAATTACACTAAATTACGCTAAATTACATATGAATAGGGACGACATCTTCGCTGAAAAGGCAAAAAACACTGAAAATTAGAATTTGTTTGTTTAAATTATTTAACAGATTACTTCTTTTGACATACAATTAGCATATTTATACTAAAATAAGCTAAATTACTTGAAATTATGTTGAATGACACAACATTAAGTTAAATTACACTAAATTACATTGCATTACGCTAAAATATGGTAAATTACGCTAAATTACGCTAAATTACATACGAATAGGGACGACAATTTAACTGAAAAGGCTAAAAACACTGAAAATTTGAATTTTTTTGTTTGAATGATTTGATCGATTACTTCTTTTGACATATAATTAGCATATTTGTACTTGAATACGCTAAATTACTTGAAATTATATTGAATTACACAATATTAAGTTAAATTACACTAAATTACATTACATTACGCTAAAAAATGGTAAATTATGCTAAATTACATATGAATAGGGACGATAATTTCATTGAAAAAGCGAAAAACACTGAAAATTTGAATTTTTTTGTTTATATTATTTGATAGATCACTACTTTTGATATATAATTAGCATCTTTATACTAAAATACGCTAAATTACTAGAAATTATGTTGAATTACACTATATTAAGTTAAATTACACTAAATTACATTAAATTAAGCTAAAATAAGGAAATTACGCTAAATTACGCTAAATTACATATGAATAGGGACGATATCTTCTCTGAAAAGGCGCAAAACACTGAAAATTTGAATTTTTTTTGTTTGAACTATTTGATAGATTACTTCTTTTGTTATAAAATTAGCATATTTATACTAAAATACGCTAAATTACTTGAATTATGTTGAATGACACTACATTAATTTAAATTACACTAAATTACATTCCATTATGCAAAAATACAGTAAATTACGATCAATTACATATGAATACGGACGATGTCATCGCTGAAAAAGCAAAAAACACTGAAAATTTGAAATTTTTTTTTAAATTATTTGATAGATTACTTCTTTTGATATATAATTAGCGTATTTATACAAAAATACGCTAAATTACTTGAAATTATGTTGAATTACACTATATTAAGTTAAATTACAGTAAATTACATTACATTACTCTAAAATACGATAATATTACGCTAAATTACGGTAAATTACGTACGAATAGGGACGATATCTTCACTGAAAAGGCGAAAAACACTGAAAAATTGAATTTTTTTGTTTAAATTATTTGATAGCTTACTTCTTTTGATATACAATTAGCATATTTGTACTAAAATACGGTAAATTACTTGAAATTATGTCGAATTACACTATATTAAGTTAAATTACAACTAAATTACATTGCATTACGCTAAAATACGGTAAATTACGCAAAATTACATATGAATAGGGACGATATCTTCACGGAAAAGGCGAAAAACACTGAAAATTTGAATTTTTGTGTTTAAATTATTTGATTGATTACTTCTTTGATATACAATTAGCATATTTATACTAAAATATGCTAAATTACTAGAAATTATGTTGAATTACACTGTATTAAGTTAAATTACACTAAATTACATTACATTACGCTAAAATACGGTAAATTACGCTAAATTACATACGAATAGGGACGATATCTTCATGGAAAAGGCGAAAAACACTGAACATTTGAATTTTTTTGTTTAAATTATTTGATAGATTACTTCTTTTGATATACAATTAGCATATTTATACTAAAATATGCTAAATTACTTGAAATCATGTTGAATTACACTATATTAAGTTAAATTACACTAAATTACATTGCATTACGCTAAATTACATATTAATAGGGACGACATCTTTACTGAAAAGGCGCAAAACATTGAAAATTTGAATTTTCTTGTTTGAACTATTTGATAGATTACTTCTTTTATATCCAATTAGCATATTTATACTAAAATATGCTAAATTACTAGAAATTATGTTGAATTACACTGTATTAAGTTAAATTACACTAAATTACATTACATTACGCTAAAATACGGTAAATTACGCTAAATTACATATGAATAGGGACGATATCTTCACGGAAAAGATGAAAAACACTGAAAATTTGAATTTTTTTGTTTAAATTATTTGATAGATTACTTCTTTTGATATACAATTAGCATATTTATACTAAAATACGCTAAATTACTTGAATTATTTTGAATTACACTATATTAAGTTAAATTACACTAAATTACATTATATTAAGCTAAAATACGGCCAATTACGCGAAATTACGCAAAATTAAATATGAATAGGGACGATATCTTCACTCAAAAGACGAAAAATACCGAAAATTAGAACTTTTTTGTTTAAATTATTTGATACATTACTTCTTTTGATATACAATTAGCATATTTATAATAAAATACGCTAATTACTTGAAAATATGTTGAATTACACTATATTAAGTTAAATTACACTAAATTACATTACATTACGCTAAAATATGGTAAATTACGCTAAATTACGCTAAATTACATATGAATAGGGACGATATCTTCACGGAAAAGGCAAAAACACTGAAAATTTGAATTTTTGTGTTTAAATTATTTGATTGATTACTTCTTTTGATATACAATTAGCATATTTATACTAAAATACGCTAATTACTTGAAATTATGTTGAATTACACTATATTAAGTTAAATTACACTAAATTACATTACATTACGCTAAAATACGGTAAATTACGCTAAATAACGCTAAATTACATATGAATAGGGATGATATCTTCACTGAAAAGGCAAAAAACACTGAAATTGAATTTTTTTGTTTAAATTATTTGATAGATTACTTCTTTTGAGATACAATTAGCATATTTATACTAAAATAAGACAAATTACTTTAAATTATGCTGAATTATAGTACATTAAGTTAAATTACACTAAATTACATTACATTACGCTAAAATACGGTAAATTACGCAAAATTACGCTAAATTACATATGAATAGGGACGATATCTTTATTGAAAAGGCGCAAAATACTGAAAATTTGAATTTTTTTGTTTAAACTATTTGATACATTACTTCTTTTGATATACAATTTGTATATTTATAATAAAATATGCTAAATTACTTGAAATTATGTTGAATTACACTATGTTAAGTTAAATTGCACTAAATTACATTACATTACGCTAAAATTCGGTAATATTACGCTAAATTACATATGAATAGGGACGATATCTTCACTGAAAAGGCGAAAAACACTGAAAATTAGAATTTTTTTGTTTAAATTATTTAATAGATTACTTCTTTTGGCATACAATTAGCATATTTATACTAAAATAAGCTAAATTACTTGAAATTATGTTGAATGACACAACATTAAGTTAAATGACACTAAATTACATTGCATTACGCTGAAATTACGCTAAATTACGCTAAATTACATACGAATAGGGACGACAATTTAACTGAAAAGGCTAAAAACACTGAAAATTTGAATTTTTTTGTTTTAATGATTTGATCGATTACTTATTTTGACATATAATTAGCATATTTGTATTTAAATACGGTAAATTACTTGAAATTATATTGAATTACACTTTATTAAGTTAAATTATACTAAATTACATTACATTAAGCTAAAAAATGGTAAATTATGCTAAATTACATATGAATAGGGACGATAATTTCATGGAAAAGGCGAAAAACACTGAAAATTTGAATTTTTTTGTTTATATTATTGGATAGATCACTACTTTTGATATATAATTATGTTGAATTACACTATATTAAGTTAAATTACATGAGTAGAACTACGGTGTGACGTGCTCACCAACGGGTTTGGTGAGCACACCTCCAAAAAATGCATTTTCAATGTTCAAATAGTCGATTCGAACATTCCAACGTGTTATTCATATTAATATGTGCTTGGAGACCAAATTTTACATTTTTTGGAAATTTTTTACTATTTTTTTAGAATTTTTGAAAATCATCAGCTTTTCATTAAATAAAAAAAATTCAAAAAACACTGATTTTCAAAAATTCTAAAAAAATAGTAAAAAATTTCCAAAAAATGTAAAATTTGGTCTCCAAGCACATATTAATATGAAGAACACGTTGGAAGGTTCGAATCGACTATTTGAACATTGAAAATGCATTTTTTGGAGGTGTGCTCACCAAACCCGTTGGTGAGCACGTCACACCGTAGTTCTACTCAAATTACATTATATTAAGCTAAAATACGGCAAATTACGCTAAATTACGCTAAATTACATATGAATAGGGACGATATCTTCTCTGAAAAGGCGTAAAACACAGAAAATTTGAATTTTTTTTGTTTGAACTATTTGATAGATTACTTCTTTTGTTATACAATTAGCATATTTATACTAAAATACACTAAATTACTTGAAATTATGTTGAATTACACTATATTATGTTAAATTACACTAAATTACATTACGCTAAAATAAGGTAATATTACGCTAAATTACGCTAAAATACATATGAATAGGGATGATATCTTCGCTGAAAAGGCGAAAAACACTGAAAATTAGAATTTCTTTTTGTTTAAATTATTTGGTAGATTACTTCTTTTGACATACAATTAGCATATTTATACTAAAATAAGCTAAATTACTTGAAATTATGTTGAATTACACAATATTAAGTTAAATTACACTAAATTACATTCCATTACGCTAAAATACGGTAAATTACGCTAAATTAAATATGAATAGGGACGATATCTTCGCTGGAAAGGCAAAAAACACTGAAAGTTTGAATTTTTTTGTTTAAATTATTTGATAGATTACTCCTTTTGATATATAATTAGCATATTTATACTAAAATACGCTAAATTACTTGAATTATGTTGAATTACACTATATTAATTAAAATTACACTAAATTACATTCAATTATGCTAAAATACAGTAAATTACGATCAATTACATATGAAAACGGACGACGTCTTCGCTGAAAAGGCGAAAACACTGAAAATTTGAATATTTTTTTAAATTATTTGATAGATTACTTCTTTTGATATATAATTAGCATATTTATACTAAAATACGCTAAATTACTTGAAATTATGTTGAATTATACTATATTAAGTTAAATTACACAAAATTACATTACATTACGCTAGAATACGATAATATTACGCTAAATTACGCTAAATTACGTACGAATAGGGACGATATCTTCACTGAAAATGAGAAAAACAATGAAAAATTGAATTTTTTTGTTTCAATTACTTGATAGCTTACTTCTTTGATATACGATTAGCATATTTGTACAAAAATACGGTAAATTTCTTGAAATTATGTTGAATTACACTTTATTAATTTAAATTACACTAAATACATTACATTACACTAAAATACGGTAAA
>JAJGRW010002535.1:0-48465 GCA_025461045.1 Carex parvula | reverse complement strand
TCTTTTGCTCAACACTGCTCCTCCATCTAAGTTACCTTCAGGATTTAAATTTGATCCAGAATGACTTAAACACCCTGATTTTATTCCTCTTGTAGTCAAATGGTGGTCAGAAATTCCACTTCAAGATTTTAGAATAGACCTTTCTTGGCACAATAAAACAAAAAAAACTTAGAAAAAAATGAAGGGATGGGCTAAGAATTATTATGGCGAAAAGAAAAGATCTAAACAAGCCATTCTTGATCAAATTCAAGCTTTAGAAGATATTAGAGATGCCAGAAATCTATCTTCCCTAGAAAAGGAACAATGGATTCACCTTAAAAACCAATTAGATGATATATACTTAGAGGAAGAAAAATATTGGCAATTAAGGTCTAGACAACAATGGCTACAGGAAGGTGACCTTAATACTAAGTACTTTCATCGAGTAGCTAACACTAGACATAGGAAAAACAAGATCTTATCTTTAGAGATTAATCAGTCTCTCACCAACAGTGCTGAAGATATACATTCACACATACTGTCATTTTACAAAGACTTATTAGGGACACCAGGTTGTACTTTTGGTTCTACTGATGCCTCATTTTGGGCTCCTCAAGATAAAGTATCTCCTTTAGAAAATACACATCTCATTACTCCTTTTTTAGAAGAGGAGATTCATCAGGCCATCTTCTCCTCTGATCCCACTGGGGCACCTGGCCCTGATGGTCTCACCTTTCTATTCTACCAACAATTCTGGGATACTATCAAATCAGATCTTGTTCGCCTATATCAGGCCTTTCATTCGGGAGATATTGAACTCCAATTCCTTAACAAGTCTATTATGTCTCATTCCTAAAGCAAAAGATGCACAAGTTATTCAAAAATTTTGGCCCATCAGTTTGGTTAATTGCAGCTTTAAAATTCTGTCAAAAATGTTAACTAATAGACTTGAGCCTATCTTACAAAGAATGATTAGTCCCCATCAGTCAGCCTTTCTAAAAGGCAGGTACATCCTTGATAATGTGGCTCTTAGTCATGAAATTCTTCACCACTGTCAACACACCAAGGAAAAAGGAGTAATCATCAAAATCGATTTTGAAAAAGCATACGATAAAATCAATTGGGATTATCTCCTGACATTAATGAAAAATAGAGGTTTTGACCCCCTTTGGATATCCTGGCTTTCCTCTTGGCTATATAGTTCCCAATCTTGTGTCAATATCAATGGAGACCTGACTCCATATTTCTTTTGCTGTCGAGGGGTTCGACAGGGTGATCCCCTGTCACCATATCTATTCAATTTGGCTGCTGACTCTCTCTGCCAACTCTTCTTCAAAGGTAGAGAGCAGGGGCTCATCCAAGGCCTTGGCCCTCCTTCTGATCATCAGCATTCAGTGACAAACTGTCACTATGCCGATGATACAATTCTATTTCTTAAAGCATATCACAAAAATGTTGAAACCGTCTGGTGGACTATGATGATCTTTGAAGGACTATCTGGTATCAAAATGAATCTAGATAAAACTGAACTTTTTCCTGTCAATCTGCCGCCTGTTGAGGCACAATCCTTGGCTGATCTGTTTAGATGCCAACTATCTTCCTTCCCTTTTAAGTATTTGGGAGTCCCTTTATCCCATAAACCCCTCCGTGTTAAAGACTGGGGATTTTTAATCGACAAAGTAAGATTTAAATTGCAAGGTTGGAAAAATCAAACACTCTCTCTAGGGGCAGAATTACCCTGATCAACTCAGTTTTAACTGCTGTTCCTCTTTATACACTATCCTTATATCGCATCCCTAAGAAAACTTTGAGAGCAATTGATAAGCTTAGACGAATTTTTTTATGGCAAGGCACTAGTACAAAAAAAAAAATACTCTCTTGTTAATTGGCAAAATATCTGTATTGCAAAAAAACTAGGTGGAATGGGTATACTAGATCTTAATCAAATGAATTGTGCCCTCTTACTTAAGTGGTGGTGGAGATATCAAGATCCTCAATATACTAACTTATGAAAACTGTGCTTACAAGCTAACATACAGCTTCATCTTCTTTCTCCTTTTTGGAAGGCAGTTAGCCAATTATCCCCCATATGTAATCTAGGTATTGTTAGATCCCCTGGGAGACATGGTTCAGTGCAATTTTGGCATGATGTATGGTTTCACCACTCACCACTGCACATTCAATTTCCACAATTATATGCAATTTGTACTACCCCCAACATCACAGTTCAAGAGGTGTTTCACTCTCAGGGCAGAGGGGTGAGATTTAGGCGTGCATTGCATGGGGTTCTCCTCTTGAAATGGCAACACCTTTGTTCGCGCGAAAACGCAACGCAAGTTTCGGTACGCTTGAGGGCGTACCTTTTAAAACCGCGCTTACACTTCACGAGTAAGGGTTGCAAGTGCACAACCCCTATCGAGTAATATAATCGGGTATCGATCCACAGGGACGGGCAATTGTTAGGTTAGAATCCACCGAACTCAATTAAAAACTAGAAGTGAGAAAGATTGGGTTTGGTATTTAAGTTCCTAAAAGATCAATTCAAACAAATCGAACAATGCAAACAGATGTAATAAAGTGCTAGAAGAAATGTAAACTGTGTTTTGATTATGGATAAAAGGCGTTTCCAGGGTTTCAGACTTCATCTGTGATCTGCCTCTAGTGGTACGGCCCGTACCAAGTTGGTACGGCTAGGCCGTACTCTACTTGGTAAGGCAAGGCCGCACCACTCTGGTAAGACCCGTACTAGCTTGCCAGAACAGAGCTTACCAGTTCGAGTTGATGCATTTCTTGCTGGTACCTTGTGCTAAACTCTTTAGAAAGGTTCAATTGACCACGCCTAAGGTTCCTAAGCCTCAACTCTCGTGTATTGGATCAAGATCTAGGTTGGAATGCAATTGATTGCCTTTTAGGGATTTCTACACCTCAATTTTCATATGTTGGTACAGATCTACCCTAGCTGGTTGATTGGAGACCTAAGGTACCCTCTGATCTGTCAATTAGAGGGGAATTCAACCTCTCGGCTTCAATTCGAACAAGTCTACCCTAAGCAATTGATTTGGTTGAGAGATTGAGATGATCACATGACCTTGATAGGTTTGATCTAGACCTAGAGGTTCACCATACACAATCATAGCAAACAAAGCAAGAGATAACAAAGAAATCACAATCAATCAATCAAAAGAGTTCATACGAGATACAAGTCAAAGAAAGTCAAAGCAAATCAAGAATCCATCTCAAAACCCTAGAAACTAAAGTAACTACTCACAGCACATGATCTGATCTAATAATACAATAAAAGAGGTAAAGAAAGCCATGGATCGAAGGGATCGAGTGGAGGAGGCTTGATCCGTCAAGTTTCGCCTCTTTCCTCTTCCTTCCTTCTTGCTCCTAGCTCCTCAGCTCTCTTTCTCTCTCTTACTGTGCTCTCAAATGTTTCTGGAATGAAAAGCTTGCGAAATTGGAGAGCTCCCCGCCTTAAATAGCCTCTGCCAAGATTTGAATCTGTCAGGCCGCCTTTAGGTACGGCCCGTACCAAAGTGATACGGTCTGGCCGTACCAGGCGTGATGAGCTGAAATCGGCTAAGTCCGGTGAGACCCGTACCAAACCTGGTAAGGGCCGTACCAGATCATCCCAAATCGCCGTTTCTTCGTGTGTTTGCTCCAAACCTGCAGAAAACAAGCAAACACTCAGCAGTACCAAATTCTAAAGATATATCGATGAAATGCACATGATTCTGGTGAATTAGGGCACGAATCTGGTACTAAAACAGGCCTAAAATAGACTAAATATGCGAGGTATCAACCTTCTCCAAATATTAGAGTCATTCCATTTCTTGCAGGGACATGATCACTTGATATGGCAATGGGATCCTTCTGGACGATTTACCGTCAAATCTTTGTATCTCTTTCTTAATTTTCGTGGTATTCCTAGAACACATCCCTTGTTATGGTGGAAGCTTCCGATCCCACCTAAAATTCGTGCCTTCATGTGGCTCATGCAACAAAACAAAATCTTGACCAAAACTAACCTCCAAAAGAAAGGATGGACTGGGGATGTCTCATGTGTTTTCTGTTCCCAAACTGAAGATGCTGATCACCTTTTCTTTCATTGCTATTTTGCCAAACATGTTTGGTTCTATATGGGGCATTGTCAGTCCCTCTTCTCTAATTGACATTCTATGTATTGGACTTTGCACTGACATTACCTAAGACACAAAGAACTGCTTTCCTTATTGTGACTAGTGCTGTTATTTGGTGCATCTGGGCTACTAGAAATGATAGATGCTTCAATAATTCCATTACCCAATCGGGGCGACATATAATTCTTAATATTATAGCTCTTGTCTCTTATTGGACAGGTCCCATGTCTGAGCAGAGTCAGATTGCTGCCAATCAGTGGCTACCTCAGGATCTGGATGTGGTGCCCCTCCAAATTGCTTCCCCGGAAGATGCTCAGCTCCTGCGCTGGATATCTGAAGATTCAGAGTCTTCGACTTAGTGTTGTTATTCTCCTAGTCTTGCTTTTGATATACTACCCTGCTGTGGCTTAGTTTCTGTTGTTCTTTCCTGTTTTATTTTAATCTAGCTAGACTATACTACTGCTGATGTTCGGTAGATATTATGTGTTGTTGCTTTCTTTTATTTTCCTGTATTTTGAACTCATGTTTCATGCATCAATGAAACGGGCTATCTGCCTTTTTTTTTTAAAAAAAAAAAAAGAAGTTAAAGGACATATTATATAATAAAGAATAGAGGAGTAAATAAGAAATTAAAGACTCATTAAGAATATATGAGAAATTAACTCTTTTTTTATTACTGTCTTTTAAAATAATAAATATAATTGATATGAATTCTTGAAAAAAAATTATTTTTATTAGAATCGATGTAGCTATTATTTACGCACCACACATGATAGGAATTCGTATCCTCTGCATTAACTCAAAGGATAATTTTTTTAGTTAATGCATCTCGATCATCCAATTTGTTTTAGATTCGTGCGGACTACATCTACACTGACCCCTATGTTATAAACAAGAGCTAAATTGGCTCCGTTTAAAAATCAGACGATTGAGATTTGTTAATTCAAAAAATTTCCTTTTGAGTTAATGCAGAGAATACGCATTCCGCATGATAGGGACGCAACTATTAACTTCCTCCTCAATTGAGTGTCAATTGAGTGCGCAGCTACTAGCTGTGTCTCTGATAAAAATAGAATTTTTTTCCATAACCGATATCGATTATTTTTATTATTTTTTTAAAGATGGTAATAAAAAAATCGGTTATAAGAGTATCTCTTGAGGTGCTTAACCGTCTAGAATACTCACAACCGGAACCAAATTAATTCCGTTTTAAGATGTATCAGATTAAAACGGACGACTCAGATCTCATTCTACACGTCATGTATTGATTGCCCTTGATCTGAATTCAAGTTCTAAATGGGCTTTGCGGCCGGATAGAACTCAGCAGAGGCGTCCAGTGTTATCTGGTAATAGTTTATAATGGGCTTAGGCCATGGCATATTGTGCAGATTAATACACTTTCGTTATTAATTACATGCTTTCGTTCTTAAAATAACAAACTTGTGCAAACTCATTCCAATTTTTTTAATTCCTTCAATTATTAATTTATTTATGGCACTCAATACTTGTCAGTATTTTTTTATGAAAAATACGAATCGAGTCCCTATTTTATATATTAAAAAATCAAAGTACAAGAGTTCCAGGTTCTGAAGTAGAATTTGATATACATATTACAAAATGCGGCTCAATAGATACGAGGCCTAAATTTTGAAAAGAAGTGGTTGCTAAAAATGGAAAATAAATTGATGCCATCACTGGATGGAAAAGTAAAATCTTTACCCAGTGAAAATACTAAAAGACTAAAAACATTGCAGAAGTTGAAAAAACCGATTATTTAAGATAGGACCACTGTGTGTAGACTTCTTCTGCTAATTTTCTGATCGATTTGTTTTGTTCTTTGAATATTCTGACGCACATTTCTCTTCAAATTATATATTGTGTGATTATTATTAACATCACTTCTCTTGTTTTTTTGGTATCTTTTTTGTGTATGAGCATTCCAATGATCAGGTGTGACTTTCTCTTGTCCTCTTCGGTTGAGGGATGGAGATCGAGTCAGTGAAGGAATCTTTTCGATGTTGTAGAGTCTGAGAATAGATGTTTGACTGCTTCCTCATTTCTTTGCACATAATACATGCTATTTGGTAACTTCCACGTTCCACCCTCTTTTGATACAGGATTGCCTGTCATCAAGACTTCGTTCAAAATCATTAACCATACGATATCTTCATTCTTGATGGTGCCTTCAACTTCCACACATTGCTTATTCTCGTTTGTATTATGTGGCATAATTTCTTCAAACACGTCTCCAAAAGTATATCGTACAAGTCATACATTTTTAAAAGCACTTGTTTAGGAACTTAATTAAGCAATTAATTAATTCATGATAAATGAGAAATGTCCTTGAAGAATTTGAAGAAATTACTATTATTAAGAGCAAGTCTTAACTAATAGTTCGACAATTTATGTTAATAGCGGTTGGTAAATATGAAGCTAAACATTGTTTAAGTCTCATTATTTCACTATTTGACGATTCACCATGGTTTGCATTGCAATCTTCGTCTCTGTTTGTGACACACCCTAATGTAATTTTTTTTCTTAATACAAGTGATTGTACAAAATGGTTATTTTATAAAATTTTAAAATTTAACAACTAGATCTAGATTTTAGTCAGAGTTTCTAAATTTGAAAATGCGTTATCACACCTCTGATTGCGTTAATGAAAGTGTTGCAGTGCGTTGCGGAATTGTATTGCTTCCAGGCGTTTAAAATATTTGTTACTAATTTATTCAATCATCTCTTTCATCACCATTTGAAGGGCCTTTATAATTTACTTGAGCTTTTCTAATACAAAAATTAAGTGATTTAGTCCAAAAGCTATTGTATCAAAAAGTTAATTTAGTTGTGTATTGAGTTACTCTTTTGGATTTAGTAGCCTTAATTAGATAAATTTGTGAGGCTTTCTTTCTCAAATTCAGTTTGATCTATTTTACAGAAAAATAAATTGATAAAAAAATAAAGAAATAAGTTTGTGGCACCAAAAAAGTATATTGAGTTAAGGCGTCTCTAACCTTTTTAGGTCGCCAATTAGAACAATACATGAATACACGCATAATTTATTATTAAGTATGTACATTGTTACTTCTTGTTCATTGTTTCTTCATCTTTGTATCTTATTTCAGATTAAAATCGTATCTTAACAACTTTGATACGCATTAATTGCAATGGTGCTGCACCGAAAGAAATGTGAAATGGTCATCAACTTGTGCAATGCAATAAAAATGCTACCATTTGGGAAATTTTTCTTTATTTTAGTTCAGTCATCATGTCTAGAGATTTGCCCAATTAGATATAATAATTTCTATATATGGAATGCAGATTTCAATTACTAGCTCATTTATAAGAGATTATCCAATGGTACATTAAACTGCTTGTCCTACGCAATGATACCGTGTTTTTTTTTTTTCATACAGTCAACCAAGTCCCTTCGTAAGCGTCATTTAAATTATTTAATATTTTTTATTAAATTGAAAATAAATGAAAGTAGTGAACAACATTTAGCAATTCCAATTTACGACTTTATTTTAAAAAATATATTTTATGAAAGGTCCCATGTTTTCTTCAATATCGTTTATTAAGGTGTAAAATAGAAGTCTGAACTACCTGGATGGATCCACGTGTCGTCCATCGGAATCACCATCTAAGCCGCAGCCAGTTGCGACAGAACCTTTCTTTGAGCTCTTTGCTCCATCCCGATTTTCTTCCTTTTACATTTACTCCGAAATTTTCTCCCCGTCTCCATCGCAACTGTCGGCGATCGGCGCCTCTAATTTTCCCTCTCTTTGATAATTTAAATTTCTCTTATCTTCAAATCTCGCTCTCAAAATTCTCAAAACCCTCTCACTCCCTCTCTTGCGCTTTCCCTTTTTAGGGCTTTTCGCTATCCAGGATCTTGAGCCGATGCTACCTCTTGGTACGATCTCTCTCTCTCTCTCTCTCTCTCTCTCTCTGTCTTTCTGTAGCTGTGGAATTGTACGATGCAGGGCGCGATGATTGGCTTCTTAATTCGCATAGTTTGATTCTTAATTCTCAGTAGCTGTCAGTGAACATTTCTTGGTAGAATTATTTTGTAAATGCTGAACGCTTATCGGTGTTGTATTTTTTTTTTCAACTGAGGGACCGTCTAAGCAGCGTTTCATATCGTGTACCATACAACTGGGCAGTATCCCTTGACAATTTTAGAATTTCATTGTTTATTTTTCATATAAGAAAAACTGTAAAAAGTTATCAAAGGTTGTTTGGCACTCGAATTTTACAGAACTGCATAGTGTTAAGATCAAGCTGCTTATTTTATTTCATTGTTTATTTTTCATAATTATTCATCTTTCTTATTTTGCACAGAAAGTATTTGATGATTTGCCTGGCTGAACAATCTAGGCCATGGCCACCTGTGACCAAAGAACCAACATCACTTCTCCAGATGCTTGTAGGTTCACTTCTCTGAAAGATGTTCAAAATAAAGCAATACCCACAGAAATCACACAAAAGGGCCCACATGCTAGTGTCTGTCCAAAGACAACCCAGAGCCCCGCATTGGCATGGAATTCGACGACGACGAAAATGCATACCAATTCTACAATGGATATGCGCGACAGGTCGGGTTCAGTGTCAGAAAACAAAACATGTCTAGGGCAAAAAATGGTATAATACGGGCCAGGCGGTTTGTTTGTTCTAAAGAGGGCTATTACAACCGGACCCTTCAGACAAGACCTGCACATACTCCTGTTCTGATGTCCGTACTGGTTGCCATGCCCATATTGGTATCAAGAGGCTGAAAATGGTCGGTATTGCATCCATCGTTTTGTACCAGAGCATAACCACCCCCTTGTTTCATCTAAAAAGGTACACTTGTTGAGGTCTCAGAGAGAGTACCCCAACCCCAGAAAAACTACAAGTGAAGATGTGGTCAGTGCTGGTACCTCAAGTAGTTGTAGCAGTCACTTTCAGGGACTGAGACAATTTGAGATGCAGCAGGGAGATGCAGCGGGAATGTTGCATTATTTGCAAACGAGAGCTGCCAAGGAGCTAGGGTTTTCTTTTTCGATGCAACTAGATGCTAAAGATCAAATAACAAACCTGTTTTGGTGTGATGCTAGGTCGAGAATCGACTACCAATATTTTGGAGATGTTGTATGTTTCGATAATACTTATAAGGTAAATGGGTATGATCGTCCGTTTGTTTTATTTCTTGGTACGAACCATCATAAACAACTTTTAATATTTGGCTCTGGGTTTTTGTACAATGACTCTGTTGAGTCTTTCAAGTGGTTGTTTCAAACTTTTAAGGTATCAATGGCGGGGAATGCACCACATCTCATACTGACTGATGGAGATGAAAGTATTGCGAAGGCTATAGGAGATATCTGGACAGACTCAGTTCACCGGCTTTGTCGATGGCACTTGTACCAGAGTACTGTTAAAAACCTTTGTAACGTCTTTCAGGCATACCCTGGTTTTGAAATTGAATTGAAAAGATGTTTTTTTGAGTGTGAAACTGAGAATGAATTTCTTGGAACATGGCAAAAATTAGTGTCCAGTTATGGTTTGGCAGATGATACATGGTTGAAGGGATTGTATGAAAATAGAAGGAATTGGTGTCTTGTATATAGGCATGACTTATTTCATGCTGATTTACATAACACACTAAAAAATGAGCATATGCATGCACTAATCAAGTCAGGTCTGCACCATGAAAGGGATATTTCCTCGTTCTTCAAGCGATATGAGAGAATTCTGAAGGATAAGCGGTACTCTGAGCTTGAAGCTGATTATGGTGCAGTCCACCTGGCAAACCTAACACCTCTTTCACGGTTACTAAAGCAAGCAGCCTTAGTGTACACTTGTCCAGTGTATCAAATGGTTGCCAAGGAGTTTGAGTTGTATGTAGACTGTGTGATAGACAGTTGTGGAGCTGATGGATCTGGCTATGTGTATGAGATCACAAATGTGGAGAAGAAAATTACTGGATATGTCAGGTATGAACCTTGTACAGAGGATTTATCCTGTAGCTGTAAAAAATATGAATTGTTGGTGTTCTCTGTTCACATGTGCTGAAGGTGCTAGATTACAAAAACACTAAGGAAATTCCTGAAAAGTACGTGCTGAGGAGGTGGAGGAAGGATGCAAAGTCGGTTGTAAATATGGAACTTTATGATGATTTTGATGAGATTGACCCAACTGTTGCAATCGAGAATCGCTCTCTCTCTCTTGGACGAGTTATTGAACAAATTATTGTCAGGGGGTCAGCATGTCAAGAAGCATATACTTTAGCCATGGAGGAGGCGAATAAAATGTTGGAAAAATTGCAGGATGTGGTGGTAAAGAGGGTTACAAATGAGCGTGGTGCGATCTTGTATGAGGTAGAGAACAATTTAGTTGATAGGGTTCGCGTCTGTAAAAAGAGGAGAAAGAAACCAAATGGAGTTGACGAAGGTATATCGTCTGTTAAGAAAAACAGAAAGGAAAGCCTAGGTGCAACAGAAGCCAAGGGTGAAAAGGGAAAAGAAGGTATGAGGATTATTATCAAGTAATTCTTCGTTCATCCATTTGAAATCTCTGACAACCGTCACAAAAATTGTAGACATAAAAAAAGAACTAAAATTGCAATTATGTCCTCTATCAGTTTGATCTGGTGTGTATTAATTTTGTTCCAATTTGGTGGTCTTGTATCACAAAGCCATTAACCTTAACAACTAAAATTCCAAATAATGTAAGATCAAATTGGACTAACTTTTGATACACACCCTATTAAATGGATGAGATCCATTTAAAATTTTGAATTTTTTATTGGTAATTTTTATGCGCTGTCATCAAAGATGTCACGATATACATTAAAATGGATATGCACTAGAGCCACTCTTTTTTATTTAATAAATTTCACTAAAATGGTATTGGTTCCAAGCTCTGATTGTGCTGATACTGAATTGATTTCTTGTGTATTTAACCAGAACTCAGTTTGTGAGCCTCAATTATGCACTGATTCACATTCAGAACCAAATTGAAACCAATGTAGACCAAGGAAAAGAAGTATAAAAAAGGTGATCTGGATGGTACTGAGCTACTGTCCGTCAAGACTATTTGTATCAAGACCCATTGTCTTACCTGTCTTTTGTTATCTGTTATCAAATCCTATCCCTTATTGTAGCTCTGATTGGAATTGATTAATTGTAGGAAATGGAGATGATCAGACGGCAAGCTTGGAGCCACATCTAGAAGATTCTACAAACAACTTTAACCCCTGGTCTTCTGTGGGTTACCTGTCACTGCAATTCCCGACTCTAAACCAGGTCTGCTCCAGATTTCTAATGAAATCTAGGCTGCAATGATAATATATTAGTGAATCACATTATGAAGCTCCTTGCAGAAAACCTAAAAAAATGTTGCTCTTCTTTTATAGGAAGCATTCGCTTCAGGCTCAAAACAACAACCTCTTTGTGTTACAACAGGTCAATTACACCAGAATGGGCCTTCACCATTTATTATGAACTCGCATCCACAGGTTACTGGTACCTTCCCTAGCGAGCTTTCTGATAGGCAAGTGGTTTACACAGCATGCGTACCTCTATTGCTTTTTCTTCATTTTCCTTATTAATAATACCACTTACATGATCTTATCAATTCTCAGGTGACCCGTTCAGCTGGATAGTAAACTTTGATGCTGCAGCTACTCTTTTAATAGGACTGTTGACTGTCAAAAGACCTATTGTTAGGCTTGTACTGCTGTGTATAATTGTAGCATATTCCACGGATCAACATTGTTAATATTGATAATATATTTTTACTAATATTGGATGCAGGCATAGATTACATATCAGCTGTTGTTGATTCATTGTACTTCTTTCCGTTTCCTTTTTATTTGTGACGTGAGGAATTTCCTTTTGTCTGTTGAGTGTTAGTTTGCAGTAATATTGATGCCATAAGCTGCTTTTGCTTTCTTTTTTGTTGGTTTTAGAAGTTAGCAAGTGCAGGACAAGAAAGAGGAACGGAGAAAATAAATCAGAGAGAGAAAATAGAACATTAGTTAATTAAATAATAAATCCTTTAACACTGGATTTCCTTTTTTTCCAGCTACGTGGGAATTATCCTATTTAGGACAAGCTATATGGAAAATTAGTAGTCAATTGTTTGTTTTTGGATAAATTGCCTGGACAAATGGGATCATAAATCATAATTCTTTAATTTTTTTTTTAAAAGTGGTCATCAGGAACCAGCCTTCGCTTCTTGAATGCTGCACAGTTTATGTTAAAATAAGTCAACTGCACCAGTAAATACAATCGGTACAGGAGAAACAGCAAAAGTAATCAAGAAAAGATTAGCGGGCTTCTAATATCTTCCTCGAGATCTAAAAGGCATCTCACCATCATAAAGCTGTCTAAAAAATAACAAGATAGAATTTGGAATGGAAGAGAAAGATGGACCAAGCATCCCTTTATCCCTAATTCCCTATTATTTCTTTCTAATCAATTAGTCCAGTAATCTGCACAAAATGGATGCTTGACATAATTTCTTATGTACCCTTTGCTCACAGAATATCTGAACTACATTTGCTCAGGTCATGGTACCGTACATTAGATTATGGGAATTAAAGATCATCATATTGACATATTCCCTAATAGGGTATGGTTAATCCCTGTTTGCACCCTATTTTAGTGATACAAATAGTCTTAACCATCCCATTATTTAAAGATATATGATTATTAACTAAATAAAACAATGCAAAATATTGTTGATTCAATTTTGTCATAATTTACTAATTAAACTATTTGATAAATCAATGTTATCATAAATTATTAAATAAAAATCATATAAAATATTGTATAAAAAAATCAGTGTTCTAAATAGCTAGCTATAGCAGCGCTATAGCTACGTTATAGCTTTTTTGGATCATAAAATAAGCTATGCGATAAAAGTGTGCTAATTCAGCTACGACCGCTATTACCGCTACGTGCTATTGCTACCGCTATGCTATATGAGTTTTTTTTTTTGCGATTTACATGGGCTTTTGTTCTTATTTATGATGCTACATGGTCTGCTATGATAAGTATTCTAAACCGAACTATGTGTTTCTGTTCCTATTTGTGATTTAGTCTCTCATTCTATATCAGAAAATATTTAAATATTAATTATTTCTCTTGCTTGCTCTTCGTCTAGTATTCACTTGTAAAATTATTACCGTTCGTTTCAATTGAAAGCTAATTTTGATTATTATTATAATATATAAAATGTTCAAATAAGTATACTTACTTCATTTCACTTGTAAAATTAATTGTTCTTCGTCTATTATAATCTGTAATACTATAAATTATGAACTATTAAATAATGTTACCTTGTAGATCCTTTTTTTTTTCTTCTTATTTGCGTGATTGAAAAAAGTATAGACTTAGATTAGTTGTTATTTGATTGTTACCTCAATTCTCCAATATGATCATGTTGATAATTAGTAGAAATATAGAATATAAATTTTGAAAAGAAAAAAATGCTATGTATGATAGCTTCCACTATAGCTACGCTATTCGCAATGGTTTTTTTTTTGTCTCTCCGCTATGCCGCTATAATCGCTATTTAGAACCTTGAAAAAAATTAATCATATAAAAAAAATTATATGTTATATGCACAAATAAAAATATATCATATATAATTTTATATTTATCAATTATTCCACATTATAATGGTATAAAATAGTCCTTATTCATACTTTTACCCGATATGTTAATAAAAAAAAATTCTCACCCATACCTATGCCAGATGAACTAACGAAAAAAAATCTTATCAATATCTATCTTATCTAGGGCTGCTAATGAGCCGAGCCGGCTCATGAGCCAATGAGTTGAACAACTCAATAAATTGTATTGAGCCAGGCTCTAAACTAAATAAAGTCCAAACTCGACTCGGCTCATATAATCACTCAAACAGGCCCGAGCCCGAGCCCGAGCTGGCTCATGAGCCAAGGAGTCTCTTATATTTTATCACTCAAACATTTACTGTTCGGTTTTAAAATTATGAAAACTTTATTATGTTAATGTTGCATTTGTAACAGTAATTGTTTTATTATATTGAGAGTTGTACATATATTTTTGTAAAAGTATAGTACACAAGATTTTAGAACCGAACAATAAACGAGTTGAGGTCATGGCCCAACTAAAGAATTTTACAAATGTTTGTTTTTTTAATGCTTGGCATGAGTTGAGCTCGCGAGTTATGAGCCAAGTTTGAGCCGAGCTGAAGACCCAAACTCATTAAATTGAGCCGAGTTTTTTCTTCAAAACCGAGCCGAGGCCGAGTTGAACCTGTTTAGTTATATGACGAGCTGAGCTGAGTTTTGAGCCGAACTTGACTCATTAGCAGCCCTTATCAAATATTGTACTTATCAGAAAAAAAAAATATCATTGGATACCCCTTAGAGCCACCACAGTTTGGTCGGCCTCTCCCTTCTTTCCGACTCTTCTAAGTGTATATTCTCCAACCACTAATTGATGTTGCAATCAGAATAAAGTTAGAAAGGAATAAAAATATCTTATCTCGCCTGTTTTTTATGTCTCCTTTCGGCCGAACTTTTTATTAATATAAATTAAAAAAAATTAAAAAAATATTCAAAAGTTTCGGATTATAAGTAAGACGCCAAAACTAGGTGGCGCAAGAAGTTCAGAATTGGTTTGGAATCATATTAAGAGGATCATCTATATAGCAACATCTGTTACTTACTCTGTTCTAAGACTGTTGCTCTTAGTTTAGGGCATATTTGTATCTTTTACTTATTTCTTGACGTTTATTTTATTTTGTTTAGCTTTGAACCTTTATTTTTTGTAACTTTTTGACACCTCTGGTGTCAGTATTAGTGGAATCTGGGAGGTAGACTCCTACATTTCTTCACAAAAAAAAAATTATGATATTCAGTTCGGATGTCATAATTTATGAAATTCCGTTCAAAAAAAAAACAGAGAGGTCGGACGTCATAGTTTATGAGTCCAGTCCAGACTATGGCGTCTATTATATTCTTCCAAAAAACAAGAAGCATATGAATGACAGTTTTCATTGTAGAACCCAAACAACAAATATTGCCATGCTTTGGCGTCCTGACCACTCTACTGGATCGATTTTTATTATTGAGATTTAGCTTGTGCATACGGCGAGCTGAAATCTTAAGGCCAGTTAGCTTTCAAATAATATTTGCAACTTTAATTCAGTCGCTCTGACTCGCTCAACTTTACTCTGCTGCAGACAGTATATGCAGTGAAGAATAGAACATATGCCATAGTCGTCTGGACTCCAGACTTTTTTATTAAAGGAAAAAGTAAAAAAAGGGGGTATATTTTTTAGAAAATGTCGATTTATAGAAATGATGAGAATTCCCGTTTGCAGGACGCAATAGACATTCCCATCTACATATCAATTTAATTTAAATCATAATCAAATTGATAAAAATAAACAGAAAAAATAGTGGCCGGAAATTTTTATCCCATCCGGAAAAAAAAATTGAAAATCGGACGGTAAAAACCGTCCCGTCCAGAAAAAGCAGTGAAAAACAAAATAAAAAACTAAGATCCTGTTTGAGACGCGTGAGACAGAGAGAGCCAGAGAGAAGAAGAAATCCGTAGAAAGATGTATTTTGTAGATGGGATGGTTTATACCGTTCTGATTTTTTAATTTTTTTCGCACTGCAATTTGGACGGAAGAGACAATCCCGTTCAAGTTTTTTAATTTTTTCCCGGACGAGTTAAAGATTTTCGTCCACCATTGTTTTCCGTTCATTTTCATTGTTGATATGATTTGTTTGGTCATTTAATTAGTGTGATAAGTGGATGGAAATCAAATTTTCATTATTCCTATGAAACGAGATTTTATAGGAATGTATTCCTTTTTCGATATACTTTTTTTTATTAATAAAAAAATCAGTTTGGACTCCATCCGATTATGATTTTCCGAACCTTTTATTCTTAGCATTTAAAAAAATGAGAAAATCCAGAGTTAGCCTACCTTTATACTATTATATTTTTTTTTCTTTATTTAAATTGATAACCCTATTGAAATTAATAACCCTACTTTTATAACTTTTATTTAAACTATAAAAGTACGGTTATTGAAATTAATACTAAGACATAGGATTCTATTTATACAAGGCAATAGTTTAATACAATCTAAATATAAAAGTTAAAAGAAAAAGATAAAATTGAATTAATTAAAATAAATAAAAATGAAATACTGCATATATACTTGATAAAAGATTTAATTAGACTTCAAATATACTAGTATTGAAAGCTAGATCATAAATGATGTAATACTGAGCACACACACATATATATAGAGAGTGGCTAATATCAAAACGTTTGCACCAAGCCTTCTCGTGCAACCAAGTCGTTTTTTTTTATTTTCAAAGTCCAAACGGTCGATCCGAGCCGTTAGATGTGATCTCTATATTAAAATCTGCTTGGAGACCAAATTTTATATTTTTTGGAATTTTTTTACTATTTATTAAGCCACTTTGAAAATTGCTGATCACATGGTTCAGAATTTAGTTGCACTGTTTTTACTGTTCACCCGGATCAGCAATTTCAAAGTGGCTTAATAAATAGTAAAAAAATTCCAAAAAATGTAAAATTTGGTCTCCAAGCAGATTTTAATATAGATTGAACATTAAACGGGTCGGGTCGACCGTTTGGACTTTGGAAATCCGAAAACAACTTGGTTGCACGAGGGGCTTGGTGCAAACGTTTTGATATTAGCCACTCTATATATATATATATATAGGAAATTGCTAATATGCTATGCATAGCATAGAGGGCCTCCATGCTACGCTCAATATTTGAGTTTCCAAAATCTCAACGGTCAATCCGAACTGTTCAACATGATCTCCATATGAATATGTACTTGCAAACCAAATTTTACATTTTTAGAATTTTTTTACTATTTTTTTAGATAGGTAGAAAATCTCTTGATTTTCATGTTAAACGGTTTGGATCGACCATTAGGGTTTTGAAAACTCAAATATTGAGTCGTAGCACATAGGCCCTCTATGCTATGCATAGCACCGTAGTCAACTCCATATATATATATAAGTAGAGTTGGGCTATGGTGCATTGCAATATATAGGTCCTCTTGTACATTGAACTATAAATCGTTGGATTTGAAGTTGAAATAGTTGATCTAAAGGGCTCAACATGTGCTTGGAGACCAAATTTTATATTTTTTGGAAATTTTTTACTATTTCTTTTAGAATTTTTGAAAATCGCTGTTTTTCAGAAATTTCTGGACCATAGAAAAACAGTGATTTTCAAAAATTCTAAAAAAATAGCAAACAATTTCAAAAAAATGTAAAATTTGATCTCCATATACATTTTAATATAGATATCAAATTGAACGGTTTGAATTGGTTGTTTTAAAGTCAAAATCAACAATTTCTAGTCTAATGTATAAGAGAGACTATACATTGCAATGCCCAACTCTATATAAATATACCAAAAATAAGAGTGAGGCTACGGTACTATGCATAGCACGGTTGGGTCCATGCTACGGCTCAATATTTGAGTTTTCAAAATCCTAACGGTCGATCCGAACCGTTCAACATGATTATAAAATGAATATGTGCTTGCAAATCAAATTTTACATTTTTTTCAAATTCTTTTACTATTTTTATAGATAGGTAGAAAATCACTTGATCTGAAAATTCTAGACCATCCAAAAACAGTGATTTTCTACCTATCTAAAAAAATAGTAAAAAAAAATTAAAAAAATGTAAAATTTGGTTTGTAAGTACATATTCATTTTATAATCATGTTGAACAGTTTGGATCAACCGTTAGAATTTTGAAAACTCAAATATTGAGCCGTAGCACGGACCCAATCCGTGCTATGCATAGTACTGTAGCCTCACTCAAAAAATAATAAGATAAGTAAAAGTTCCAATGTAATTTATTAGTGCAATATCAAACATGACTTATAATAAATTTATACAAGTATTTGTTAGATCTGATACTTATTCGTAATTAATTTATAGAAAATTTCGAAATTTGTCAATAATTAAAAACAAAATAAAGATTCTAGTCAATAAAATGATAGCCTAACTACATAAAAAGAAGATTAGAAATAATAACTTACCAAACAAAACTCTTAAATCAACGATCCAAAATCGTTGCTTTTCCCCTCAGGAATCAGGAGCCTGTTTATAACCATCAGATCTCACCCAACCGACATCTTCTTCCCTACTTAATTAGCGAAACCTACCTCACGCTACCCCAAATTGTCTTCCGATCATCAATCCCATCCAAGCCGATAGTTTTTCCAAATCATGGTAACAACAGGGGACTATGGCTTGATACTATAGAAATTCCTAATTTTAAGTAAGGTACTTCACAAACAATCGGATAGAAGGGCCTGGGGTGGGCCCCCACTGGTACCCTCTCTCTCCGTCTCTGGAGCCATGGCGACTGTCAGACGAGCAACCCACGCGGGATCCTGGTACACTAACAATGGTGAGTCTTATCTCGTCTCTTGAAATCTGTTTTCAAAATTTTTATTGATTAAATAGAGGAAACTAGTTTCAGTTTTGGAGTCTATTTGGAAAGAAGAGAAATTAATGTATGAATTGTTGAATTTTGTGCGTTTTCTTATGTTAGCTATGATAATTTATTTAATTATATTTGGTTTCTTACTGCAGCATTAAATTATGTATAACTTTTCTCTGGTTGTTATTAGCTAGCAGATTGGAAGAAGAGCTTGATGGTTGGCTTAGAGCTGCTGGCCTGACAAAATCTGCTGACGTCCGAGGTGTAATTGCACCGTGAGTCGACTTACACTTACTCTTATACGCTACAAAGCATTCTGAACTGATCTTATGCACTGATTTTTGTTTTTAATGTTCATCCTTATAGACATGCTGGGTACTCATACTCAGGCCGAAGTGCGGCATTTGCATTTGGCAACATAGATCCTACTAATATGTAAGTCTTCTCATAGCTGAATTGATATTCTTTAAAATTGTGAAAGATCAGGCTATTTCTTGTGAAATTATCCTCTTTACTCTGGCAATATGTAGTTTTTGTGAAGGTAATATAAGTTCTCTTGATCACGAATTTGGTGAGCTTCAATCAGATTTTAGTTGTCTAATGCTTTATTGATTGAAGTTTGTTTTCTCACCGACTAAACTTGTTTTCTATCATTTCAGAGTTCTTTTCAGTTTAATAATTACTTAGCAGAATCAAAACTTGAAACAATGTTATTTTGAATTCTCAAAATATGTATTTACTTTCTAATCAGAGGGTAATCTGCATCACAAATTATGCTTTCTCTATTATTTTTGGCCTTCATTTTGATAGTTTTGAGTTATTATACTTCAAATTCTGGATGAATGGACAAAGCATGGTTAATAACTTTGTCTATTATTTCGTTCAATACTGTATTTCAGTTTGAGGGTTTTTCTTCTTGGTCCTTCCCACCACTATTACACTCCTAAATGTGCTCTAACCAGAGCCACCACTTATAGTACACCTATTGGTGACTTGCCGGTGGATCAAGAAGGTATAACTCTGTTTTATTTTTAATTATACAACTCCATTCAAGATAACTTTCAACTGTTCTCTATTAAACCCTTATTCTTGTTCTAGTTATTGAGGAGCTGAAGGCAACTGGAAAATTTGAAATGATGGATTTGCGTGTAGATGAAGCAGAACATAGCATGGAAATGCACCTTCCTTATCTAGCTAAAGTATTTAAAGGGTAACTTTACCATTTGCAACAAACTAAAATTATTATAATATGCATGTTTACTAAGGAGAAACCCAAAACTTGTTAAAGATAGCTCCACTATGTAAATCCAAAATATCTATATTATTATAATAATAAGACGGAAATTAATTAAGAGTCACTATATCAGGATATTGATGGTTGGTAGTAAACTAGCACTCTGCCAAGGTATTTAGCTGTAACTTTGATACGTCCAATTATACTTATAAATTCTTATTTAGTCTTTCTGCATCTCTTAACTCTTATAAGATCACTGCAGTACTTATTTTTAAAAGGTTTTAGTTATTTGACTAATCCTGTTGAAAATGTAAGCCTCAATCCAGCCAAATAAATTTGACAATGTAAAGGAGTATTTTACACGGTCGGTAGTGGACCATTTTAATGGTTCTGCTTTTTCATAGACTTTAGCTTCATAGTCTTACTATTCTTTGTAATTTATTGCACAGATATGAAGTAAAAGTTGTACCCATACTTGTTGGTGCTTTAAGCTCAGAAAGTGAAGCCATGTATGGCAGTTTACTTGCCAAGTACATAGATGACCCGAAAAACTTCTTTTCTGTTTCCTCAGACTTCTGCCATTGGGGTTCTAGGTAGTTCATAAATTTCTACTATTATTATTGATACCATTATTACTATTAGTACTACTACTACTATAACTATTATTATTTTTATTACTATTTTATTACTACTTACCTTGACTTTATGATTGTGATTGGGTTTCATTTCTAGCCTACCCCAACTTGTTTGGGACTAAAGGCTTGGTTGTTGTTGTTGGTGTTCCAATTTTATGTGTACTATATTTTTTCTCTTTTTTGTAAAACATTTGAGGAAAAGCAAATGAATAATTTCTTTTGTGCCCTGCATAATTATTAAAATCATCACATAGCTCTAGAAAACATAGAAATTAACAGAAACCAGAAATGTCAAATATTCTATTGAATGTCATTTGACGTAGTCTTGAAAAGTTCTGGAGTTGTATTCTCCTTTTCTTTTACCTCTGCGTATTTAAGAAACGCAGGCTTAGAATTAGAAAGTTCATAAAAAGCACCTCAAACAAATGTAAAAAGTATCTGAAGTTCAGAATAAGGTTTAATGGTAGTATTGTTATAAAAAAATATAATTAATGAGAAAAGTCATACTAGTAAAAAGCAGACTTTTCTGGATTGACGATGCTCTTTTGGCTATTAAAATAACTTCCTCAAACATATTGCAATTATTGAGACTTTATTTTACATCTATCAGGTTTAGTTACACATATTATGATAAAAAGCATGGCTCGATTTATAAATCAATCGAGGCCTTGGATAGAATGGGAATGGAGATAATTGAGACAGGTGATGCTGATTCATTCAAAAGGTACTTGCAACATTATGAGAACACCATTTGTGGTCGCCATCCAATTAGTGTTTTTCTCCATGTAAGTTACTTATCTCTCTTGTTCCATCTCTCTTTTTTTATATATATATTCATTAGATTAAATTTCTGTTCATCAGCATGCAAACATATTCAGGCCTTAAATTCATGTTCCTGCCAAAAGGGCAGAATAGCACTCTCTTGTGGTTTTGGCTACAGTGCTATCTTTGTATGATCATAGTTTTAAGCTCTCTGTGGGCTTCAAAATTTTGACACAAAAGCTGAACCAGCAGCAGGTACCAAATAATGATTTGTATCCTATTGTGCTGGTCAGGCTTGGTATTAATTCTTTATCTGATTTAACTGCAATAATATCTCTGCTTTTGCATTCTCAGATTTTGATCCCCATTCCCCCTTCCTCTTTTGTGTGTGTTTCAGATGTTAAAGAATTCGTCTACAAAAATAAAAATAGGCTTCCTTCATTATGAGCAATCTAGCCAATGCAAGTCCTCACGGGACAGCAGTGTCAGCTATGCTTCAGCAGCTGCCAAGGTGGACAACTAAATTAACCGGCAGAATCACAAATCAAATCATGCAAGTCAGGAATTTGAACAGATGTTGAAACAAACACTGTCTTGTCTCAAATAAAGCAGTTTCATCTGTTTTGTAACGGCATATTGTTGGCTGTTTCGATTATGGTCTGGCAAATTGTTCATTCACTGCAATTTGTGGGCATTTGGATTCAACTTGTTTCCTGTATTTGTTGCATATTTATGTGTGTTTTCTGGATATTTTTTTTTAAGCTGTTTGAAACTTTGAAGCAAGAATTATATTATTGCTCAAGTTAATAAATTTCAGTGCCAAATTAAGGAGTGCTCATATAGCAACCATTTTAGCACAACTGCTAGCTGCTTGTGTTCTTACAAGAGCGTTGTAAGGCCTCACTAATTATTATCACAAAGCTAACCACGAAAATGAAATAAATTGAAGAATGCAAATATTCTCAGAGTGAGATCTAGTCAGATTTTACAAAATTGTTGAGCACAGTTTGGAGGCGATCTACGTGGCCAATCAAGGGAAAAGAACGTTGAAAAAAAACTGGCAAATGCGAAATATTTAAAAAAATATATTCAAAGTAACTTAACGCAAACAAACAAAACTTTTTTTAATGTCCGTCGCTTTGTTTACTAACGGAAGTTAAAAAGAATCGATTAAGCCAAAATACCGACTTTTTAAAGAAAAAAATATGTCAAATGATATAAGAATAGTTCCAATCGTCAGACACCATTAATCTCACTCTTAGACAGCCTTCAGTCTTAGAACATCTTTTACGACTATAATTGAAATAATTCTCTGGAGGGTTCAAATTACTGGGAAATGTAGGTTACACATGAATATCCCAATTTGTAGAATTGAGAGGTCAACCCCGGTTGGCAGAAAGGATATTCTTTGTCACTGAAAAGGCTGGGGACCTGGGGTCATTTATTTAGGGGATGTATTCTCCGGAAAGATGAATGCATGTAATTAAACTTATTTGGTTGTGTTAAAAATGAAAATCAATGTATTTCTACATTGCATATTATTGAAAGAAAAATTCATATTTGTAAAACGCATGTAACTAATTTCGCTATATTAAACTACCAGCTTAATTCCAGGGGAGAACATTTTTGAATGAAAAGAATAATCCAAGTAGTGTTTTATTTATTTATTCTTGCTCTATTAGTATTCGTAGAAAGCATGGTTCTCCTTTTAGGGACAAACAAGGATGCATATTTGCTTAGAAAGAGAAGAAGCCCGGGATGTGCAAAACTGAAGTATATCGTCATTGCAAACTGAAATACCCTGGCTCTTCAGTTTGCAGAGTGTGTGCAATACTTCTTTTACATCTGTAATTTCAGTTCTATTTGCTTGCTAGTTATGCTGCTAATATTACGTACATGACCCTTCCGACTTCTTTATTGTATTGGTCAATGGGACTTCCCAAAATATGAGATATCTCAGAGGATACGCACTCTTCCTGTATTTGCTTATTGTTGATATTATGCTTGTACTACTCTACTTCCCACATTAAATTGAGGTCAAAAAGTTTTATATAGTTGTTGGTTTGCGTGCTTCATCTTGATTAACTGATTGTCGATGGCAGGATCAGTACCCGCGTTATTTTTCTCCTATTTATTTATTAAGCTGAAAAAATATTAAAAATGTATATTTGCTTTTCAATAAGAAAAATTAGGCAAACATCTATTATCGGTTGTGTTAACCGCACATTACGAGTTGCTTTCAATAAGAAAAATTAGGCAAACATCTATTCGGGTCATCTTGATTAACTGATTGTCGATGGCAGGATCAGTACCCGCGTTATTTTTCTCCTATTTATTTATTAAGCTGAAAAAATATTAAAATGTATATTTGCTTTTCAATAAGAAAAATTAGGCAAACATCTATTATCGGTCATTCTGCCGCACATTACGAGTTGCTTTCATTCTCTTGTTTGCCTTCTTTTCTGTTAAAGCCCATAAAGAGAACGGAAAAGAGAGACGGCTCTTTCCACGAGAGAAAAGTATGGCATGCTCCAAATATAATAACGAGACAACATTTTAATATCAAAAATATTCGGTGAAAAAACCGTTAATATGGTTGGATGCCAACTTAATCATATATTGCCCTGCTTAGACCTGGACAAACTTTTATCAAAATAAACTGAATTTAGATTAGAACCATTGAAAGCAATTTCACTGAATCTTATCAAGCCTGAATTATGTACTCGAAAACACCCGATCTCTCACGGAAGCAACTTCCCAGCTCGAAATACGCCAAACTTATTAGACTGCGCGTAGACATAGGGGACCCCAACCTCCTTTAAGAAACCCTCGAGCAGTTCTTTGGCCCTTTCTGGATCTGTCGTTTCACACTCCACCTCATAAACCGTGCCAAAACTGTAACTCGTCTCGTCAAGCTCCAAAACAAGCCCTTCCTTCCAGTCGTACACTGCTCTGACATTCTTAAACCCTCCTAAGCACACGACAGATTTGTCTTCCTCACCTCCCAGCCCAAATTCTTCCACAACCTTTTTCATTATATCAGAGGAGCTCACTAAGGCTGTAATATTCATCTTATTAGCACAAATTGGATATACTTTGGAATCTTAAATGCAACAATTAAAACAGGCCCAGTATGATAAAAGGTGAAATGGTAGCTCAGAACAGAAAACAAGTGCATGTATATGCTTATGATCCATTAAGAAAATGACCAAAAATACAGATCAATCATAAATAACGGCAACAATTAAAAGAAAAAATAACCACTTGAATATGGAGCTGGGCTCAAGTCAGATACACTGCCTATGCATGAGAATTAACACACTAAAAGGCCTGTGCCTATATATCCATAACGACTTGCATTACCAGACATGTTCGGTTGCAATAATATGGAGAATATAAGGCTGGCAGCTGATCATATCAGGTCAAGCTTTAAGCATATTAAAAAAAAAAAAAATCAGGTCAGACCTGACTCAGTATTCCCATGTAGCAGTGTCAACCAGGTTGGGTAAGTCTAACAGATCCAGATCAACATTCAAACCTCACTAAGATAAAGAGAAATACAAGTCAAAAGGTGAGGGGTTACCTGTAAGACGCCATGGTTCAGCAACACAGGCACGGCCTATTGATGGGTCAATGTCTTCTTCTATTTCCTCAACACGGCTTATTCCAGCAGACAGTACAGGACGGGACTTGAGGGAGAGGACACAACGGGTATCAGAACCATAAAAGCGAAGTCGAAGTGCTGCGAAGGCAGCTGACAGCTCACCAGACAGGCCATCAAAGAAAATGTTCTCCTGCAAGCCCACGGCAGGAATTAATGTGTATTCTACTTGATTTCAATACAAAGACAGCTACTATTAGAGAAGGTCTGACTTCAATTAATGATCAAGTACTGAACTTCTGATAAATCCAATCAAGGGTACTAAACTACAATTTCCAGTTTGACCCACAAATGGTGACTCTTTTTTCTTAACATTTCTTCTCTAAACAGTGACCCAGAAGGAAAATATATTAGTTTGGTGAATTATCCCCAGGCCTCAGGTACCTAAATTAAAAAATATGAGTACTAATACGCCTGATTCAAAATAATTATATAACTGAAGCCCAACCGCCAGTTTGGGTAAATGTGAAATATCACAGAACTGACAATTCATTAGAAATCATTTAACACTACGATATTTATTTAGTCTTAAAGTAAATAGTAGATCTGATGAATCACAGAATGAGACAGTAAGACAGTAAAAAAATTATTTCGTCTTTAATAAATATATATCGAATATTTGATGAACAGTAAAAGAAAACAGTAAAAATTACCTGGAGATGAGTGCACCGGTGAGAGGAGGTGAGCGCATCAGAAAGAAGCTGGTGTGCTGCGGCGTCAGGAAGTCGGAGCTTAACCTCTACCTCCATTACAACTAAAAGTTCAGACTTCGAATCGAGTTTAGTGTTGGGATGGGGAGTGAATGCCGATGCGTTGAGATTTGGTGACTGGATCGAGCGACGGGTCTAGGAGCTTGTAAAGCTGATTAGGGTTAGGGTTCGGGGAAAGGGTAGATAGGTTAGAGTCGGATGGCTTGGAGGTAGAGGCAGAGGAGGAAGGTGTGGTGACGGTGGCGAAGCGGAGGCGGTGCGCTTCTTCGAGCTCTTCTCTATCCTCCGCTCTCAGCTCGATTCTGGTGGGCTTGCGGCGGAGCATAATAAGTTGAGCAAAGAGAAACAGCAAGGGTGCAAAGGACTGCTCAGGATTTGTGCGCCGTATCCTCTCACATGAGGACGTAAGGTAAGGAGGGTACTGGGTACGTGATCATTATCTGATAAATCACAACCGTTAATATGCATTAAGATCGAGCGGTTAACGGCTTGGATATACAGACGGGTTTTAAGTTTTCAGAAGATGCGAATCTGGCACTTTACCGCAAAATGATTTCGGTTTGTGTGGCAACGGGGGACCGACCCGGAAATGAGTTTCATTTACGAATTATGGTCCTTTTTGTTTGGTGAGATTCTAGCCTTTGGGCTGTGTGGAACTAAGTTGGGCTATGGGGTCGGCGTTGGGATTTGGTTTGTTAATTGCGAGCGAGTCCGGCCCAAATTATTTAATTATGCCAAAATCTAAATATTTATTTCAATTATAGAAATTATCAAGAAAAAATTATAGAAGCTATTCTGCTGCCTGCATCCGAAGTGTTTATACTTAAGTGTACAGATTGTTCATGTCTGAATTCAGGGGCGTTTCTACATAATATACAAAGTGTTTATCACTTTTCTATTTCTTTACAATTAAAAGAAAGTTTAAGTTAAATATTTGATCTAACAAATACAAATACAATTTTCAGAATTTATATTTTGAACATAAAGTATAATTTCTTTCAAAGCAAGCATAAATAATTTCGAAAAAATTCAACATAATCTGGAACACCCGAGGAACCAACTCCGCTGCTCGCCAAATAGGCGAGCAGACCCTGCTATTCTAAATCGAACCGTTCATCTGTGTTGAGATCCGTGCTTGAAAAAAACTCAACGGTCTGATTTTGAAAAGCAGGGTCCTGCTCGCCTATTTGGCGAGCAGCGGAGTCGGATCCAACACCCGATATTTGTTTAGTTACCACTTCAGTACCTCGAAATTCACAATTTACCATCCTTTTATGCAAAAATAAAAAAAATTACCATGCTACGTTGATGAGACAACTCAAATTAGCTCAATTTGAACTCAAAACATAGCAACTCATGTTGGCATGGTACTGCACAGGACAAAGATATCATGCGTAGATTGCTTCAGCGCACAAGGTAATTTTTTTTTTTCATAAAGGAATGATAATGTCTGAATTTTGAGATATTGAGGGGGTAACTAAAAAAATTTTGGGTGGAACACAAGGGATACATATATATGCAGTTATCGCCCTTCTTTTAATTATATGAAAATTTATATAATTATTTTTTTAGTGTTTAAGCACTGTAGTGAGGAATAATCTGTGATTAATTAAAATTATTAATTATCAAATATAGAGTAGAACTAGGGTGTTCTTAAGCTCACAAAGTCCCGTTGTGAGCTTAATTCAAAAACCTATTGAATTGGCTTCAAATAATGGATCCAAACCGTTGAAATCGATCTACTTTACGAGTGATGCATTTACATGCCAAATTTATAAATTTTCGAAATAATTTAGTATAAAGTCAAGCGGTCAAAAAAAGATAGTTTATAAGTTAATTTAATATGTTCATTTGACATCTTTTTTTACCGCTTGGTTTTATATTAAATTAGTTCGAAAAATTAAAAACTTGACATGTAAACTCATCACTCGTGAAGTAGATCGGTTTCAACGGTTTAGATGCGTTGCTTGAAACTAATTCGATGAATTTTTAAACTTAACTCACAAAGAGACTTGGTGAACTTAAGAACGCCCTAGTTCTACTCTCAAAAATAATTTTTATTCCGTGTTATCTTGTTAGGGTGTCCCTGAATATAATACGTATGCAGATCTTTTCATTCTACACCTGAGATACAATATGTAAACCATTAATCACGTGATTACAAAAAAAATAAAAAATAAAAATGCATATGCGATATGTGTCGATACATACTCATTGAAAGACAATCTTGACAAGATAATATGTAAACAAAAATTAGGATTGAGAAAATCACCAGTCATTATCTAACAAATTAGTGTGAAAATCATTGCGTTTTTCGGTTTGGTATAGGAAAATTTGGGGAGCTAATTCCCTTTAATTCGACCTCAAAAATTTAAAAAACATATGTATATATACTTTGAAAAGAAAAGTCTTTTCACAACATCATAAAAATTAAATCATCCAGTGAAGCGTTGAACTTATACGTCAAATTAGACTCGTAATATTTCAAATTGGTTATATTTTAAGAAATAATTCTGGGTCCATTAGTAATCGGCCTGAAACGTGAATCTCAATTCTATAATGGTAGTACGGATAAATTAAAAAATAAAAAATTGTAACAAATACAATCTTAATTCTTACATGATACATAAACGTTGAAACGTAAAATTAATATAAACATATGTTTTTGTCGATCATCGAATTATGTAAAAATTATATATATGCTATTAATAAAATTTGATACACAAACCAGCAAACTGTTACATGCAAAACAACTATAGCTTCCAGTTTTTCAAATCTACAGCTAGTCGCTAGACCTCTTGATCATATATAATTTCTCCCCAGCTGGTTCTTTCATGGAACTAGTGGTCACGTTCTTCAAAACAAATTGTAATAATGGACTTGCAGATAACAAAATTCTTACAAATCCACTTCTATGTTTCCAATTTTTGCTTTCTGGTTTGTTTCAGGCGTTCACTCAAAAAACCAGCTGGTCCAGTTAACAGAATCCATTATTTTATTGCTCGTGCAATTCTATTTTGAGTTCTATGTTTGAATGACACCTCCAGATCTCCTCATCATTTCATGAAACGATATTTGTGGCAAATATTTAAAATATTTAAACAGGAAAAAAAATTCTGCCATTCTAATTATCATTTCCATCTTTCTTCTTTTTGGCTCTCAGCATATATTACAACCACTTTATTATTATTATTATTATTTTTGTTATTCTTATTCTTATTATTACTATTTTATTACTACTTAACTTTATGATTGTGATTGAGTTTCATTTCTAGTCTATCTCAACTTGTCTAGGACTAAAGGCTTGATTGTTATTATTGTTGTTTGCTACAAGATAGATAATTTGCTAGTAGATTCTGACTCTGAAGTTCGGCTCTTGATATATATTTTTTTTTCAACAAAAAATCTCTTTATTTTTTCCTTTTAATTTCTTAATCTCTCTTGGAACTTGAAAGTCACATTTTGTTTTTCTATTAAAGAGCTCTGGCACAGTTTAACATCTTTTAAATGTTATTCTCGTAAATTGAACTTGTGTTCTTTGTTAAGAGAAAGAGAACTCGTGCCATTGTTTAATCAATTTTAAAATAGAAAATCACATTTTGGTATTGAACCTTTGAAGATCACATTTTTTGGAAGCTATTGTTTTCATATTATATAATTTTCTTGGAGAAAGAAAATATGTGATAGTGGAACCAATCCTAAATTAGATTTCCTTCCCTTCTATTTGGATTTTATAATACCAGTGACGCATTATTATGGCAACGATAATATTTTTTCTGTAATCATAAGTTGATTCATATCAAATGTTAAAATATCATTTATCTGTTTATATATTTATATGACCATGTGTTCCATTGAATTGTAAAAATGTTAATTGCTTGACCAAACTTGTTCAAAGAATGAGAAATTAAAACACAGCACCCCGATCGTTTTAATATAATTATTTAGAGTTTCTATTTTAGCCTAAACTGGGACTATATCAGATACCGCAGGTCCGCACTGCACAAACCAATTTTATTATTTAATTCCGTTTAATTAGTGCATTTATTAAATTAATTTGGTTTTGACTGCCTTTTATTGTCGCAGGGGTTTTCATTGATAATCAGTTCCTGCTCCTGTATCTGACTGAAGAGGAGAATGCTATTTCAAACGCTCTTTTGGTTAGCGAGCAGCCGAGCACCGACGAAAAATAATATGTCTCGTTCAAATAAATATTCTTTATCTAAAAAAATTTGTTTTTTCAACACAGTACACATAATTATACAAAAATGAGTTGCTTGATACGGCACAATACACCTCAAAACTTGCACAAAAAATATTTACTATCTGAAAACATGTTTTTGTTAATCTCATAATTTCGAAAAAGTAGATTAATGAACAGTACTAGATATTTTGAAACTTGAACAAGTGAACAGAAAGAAAACCAAGGATCACGTCTAATTTAGTGACTAAAATATTATCCTCTGTAAGAAAGATCATAGGTTCAAAATCAAAGTAAAAATAATTTAAACCTCATTTTGTCAGAAAAAAATTTATAAAAAGTGAAGGAATTTATCAGTGCTGCCAGAGAAAGAATAGAACTGGCGAAACTGCAAAACAGCACATTCTTTTGAGCAAAACAACATATTCTTCATTGTCATTTTCATGAGAAGGAGATAGATCTGGCATTATCAAATTTCAAAAGATAAGATTAGACAAACTTAAATCTGTGTAATTAAATCACCATCCTTGTAGCGCTAGTTTGTTACTCTTACCTCATCAGTCATCCAACACTCCATCTCCCTTCCCAAATTTTATAGCTTCAATCATTGTCTAATCTTACTGGGAAAGGAATTATCCATCTCGTTAGCATATTCTACTGTGTTTTGGCGGCGCTATAATTAGTTCCTTGTCTATTAAAAAACACTATATTGTATAAGAGGAGGGTTAAAATGCACTGTTGATTGGGAGCTCCAATCATGTTCTAGATTTTTATTTTTGTTTTTAAAGTTTGAACAGTTGATTCGAACAATTTAACATAATCTTCGTATTAAAATGTGCGACCAAATTTATATTATTTGGAAATTATTTTACTATATTTTTAAAATACGTACAAAATCACTGACATTTAATATTCCGAGGGGAGGCAGTCCTATGAGTATCGGAAAAATACTGATCTGATGTCCGATCAGAGTTGTTTAATTTGCATTAAAATTTATGAGCACTTAATTTGCACAGATTTCAAGGTTGTCAGCACGAATCGTGATGCAGATTGAACGGCTCCAGTCGAACATAAGACCAAATTCAATCCAACATCCATCAAACCTTCTCCAATTCCTCAAATTTTAGCTCAAATCATTTTATTTTCTTTTACCAGGAAAGGAATTATCCTTCTGGTTAGCATATTCTGCTTTGTTCTGGCGGCGCTGTAATTAGTCTCTTTGTCTATTGAAAAACGTTGTATTGTATGATGACATTATAATATTCTTGATTTCCTTATCTCGAGGGACTTGTTAATTATTATTGAAATTTTTGGATTGTTTCCCAAGCTTACTTATTAATTCTTACTCTGAAAGTTATGAAATAAATAATTTTTTTACTCGGATAATACTATTCAAAATTATCTTAAATATGAAGCCTGTCTTGAGAATTTAAGTTCACGGCAATTTCATAAAATCATCAAATTCTTAATGTTTTTATTCCCAGTATAAAAAGAAACTTGAAGAAATTATTTCATATGATATTATTCTTAATGTATTTAATAATAAGGAAAAAACAACGTCGAGCAAAGGACTTCGATATTGCTTATTTAAAAAAGAAGCAATAAAATACCTGATATTCCCGTTCTAAAATTGCATGAATTAAATCTTTTTAGCAGTGAAACATAAAAATAAAAAATCATTCTCTTCACGTCGTTTCCGCTTAATGGTCCCATCATTTCGTGTGCTCGTGTTGTTGACCCGCGAGGCACCAGATCACAATCCACAATTTGCTCCCCGACTGCGATCGAGGGGGAATCTTACGCCGGGAAGATCCTCTCCCGTGATGCGAATCTAACGGCCCTCGTCTCCCCACCACCTATTTCCTTCAGCAGCTCTTAACACCCGGCGTTGCAATTAATGCGAGCCGACCCTCAGAAAAAAAAAAAAGGTAAAATGCCTGTTCTCGTGCTGGACAGTTTCGCATCAAATTCGAATATCAGAGTAAATTTTCTATAAAATATAAATTATATCAAAAAGAAAAAACGAGATTACGCATGAGGCGATGCTTTTACTCGAGAACCAGTCTGAAAAAAAAATGCTCTCAGTTGAGAGGAGTCTGTTTTTAGTTTTCATAATAAAAAAGAAACAAGGTCTGATTTGACCTATATAATAATACATTTGATTTAGTTGAATTCTTGGACTTGTTTTCGTCGATCAAGTTCCTCAATTTCTGCATCTGGTTCATTTTAGTTCTGTTGTTTGACTTGTGTCGTTAGTTCTGTTAAATTGGCAAATTGACCAGATTATCACGGTACCATTACAAGCAAGCTTCCTGATAAATATATTATCTTCAGACAAAAAATAAATTAAAAATTCATTGTAACTTTTTTTACTCTTAATTCCTTTATCATAATATCTCAAGATCTCTAATGCTTCTTGTTAATGTCTTATTTAAATCCTTCTTCTCTGATAACCAGTTTCTCCTCTCTTTGTATGAACTTAAAAATTAGGATGATTGGTAATGTTTTAGTACGCCTTCGAACTAAAACGACAACAAATTTGTTCAATTTTTTTTCGAGTTACTTAAATCTTCGATAATATCAGCGAAGTCTTGAGCTTAAACTTCTTATTGAAATTATCTGATGCTTATAATCAATTGAATATGTGCAGCTAGACCCAAAATTGCACATGTTTGTATTGAATCAGTAAGTAGGCTCGTGGTTAATTTCAATTTCAATTTTTTTTATTGGCAGTAAATGATATAAAAAACCTAACAAAGCAAACGACTCCAAGCAAATTTAGTGTTTTGGCATAGGGCTTTCGAGTCAATAGATATTCTAAAAACTATGATAATTCAAAATCATCTGAGATAACAGACAAATTTAGTGTTTTGGCAATTACTTTATCAAGGCTGGAGGATTGAGTAATTATTGTTAAGAGGAAGGGAGAGCCGACATTTGTCTTAATATCCAAAATTAATTATATCCAGCTAAGCTGGGTTTTTTTAAAAATGTCCAAACTGGCCAAAAATGGCCAGTTGGATTAAAAATTAGGACCGGCCATTTTTTGGCCGGTCAGGAGGATTTTTTTTTTTGATATATTTGTTAGATTACTTCTTGTGATGTATAATTAGCATAATTATACTAAAATACACTAAATTACTTAAAATTATGTTAAATTACGCTAAATTATGCTAAATTACGCTAAAAGAAATGATATCTTCACTGAGAAGGCGAATAACGACGATAAAACTTCAAACGGCCATAAAACGGTGCTCGAGTGTCCGATTTCAGCAAATGACCACTTTCAAAAGCTTGCGAAAATATGCATGTGTCGGTGACTACTTTGCCATTTTTTGAAATTAAAAATTGCCAAGAAAATAAAGGGAAGAGCCTCAAAACTTGAGTTGAAATTTCTGATTAAGATTTTCATTTCTATTTTTCGATCTAAGTATCTCAGTAAATTGGTTATATAATGAACTTGTAGAATACCAACTTTTACTATTTTTAGAATTTTTTTACTATTTTTTACGATTTATGAAAGATGGCACAAAATTAGTCTAATTTAGCGTAATTTAGTACAATTTAGCGTATTTCAGTATAATTGCGTAATTAGGGTAATCTAACGTAATTTAGCGTAATTTAGCGTAATTTAGCGAATTTAGTGTAAATTAGCTTAATTTAGGGTAATTTACTGTAATTTAGCGTAATTCAATAAATTAGCGTAATTAGCGTAATTTAGCGCAATTTAACATAATTTAGCGTAATTTAACATAATTTATCATAATTTAGCGTAAATTATCTTAACTTACCGTATTTTAGCGTAACTTAATATAATTTCAAGTAATTTAGCGTATTTTAGTATAATTAATTAATTATGCTAATTATATATCAAAATAAGTAATCTAACAAATATTTCAAAAAAAAGACCCCTCCTGACCGGCCAAAAAATAGCCGGTCCTAATTTTTAATCCAACCGGCCATTTTTTAGCCGGTTTGGGCATTTTAAAAAAACTCATCCAAGGTGGGTATGATTAATAATTTATATTTAATGTTGGATACTAATAAAAATGTCAGAAGGGAGAGCAATAAAAAAGAGGAGATATGAAAAGAGATAAAAAGAAATAGGTAATTTTAGCTACATAAATAATAGAGAAACTGGAGACCCAAAAGAAAAGCAGAGATAACGAGGGAAAAAACGATGTTATTTTTTATTTTCATATCTTTGTTTTTTTTATTCAAATAATTTGTCAATGAAAATTTAGGTTGAGATGGCATCATCGAATGCCTGGCACATCACATGAACATCTTATTAGCATACTAAATAGCAAAGTCAAATAGAATGATGAGATTGAATAAAACAATAGTTCATAAGGTTAATTAAATAAAGAATAATTATTTCAATCCTCCCACTCCAGTACTCGCATTGTACCCGCATCAACAATAGAGAAAAGTTGTACTACGGTTCTCACTAATTAGAGGAAGGTTGTACTATGGTCCCCACTAATTATATGGTCCTCATTTTTCAGTCTCCACACCCATCTCCACGTCAACTTTCATAGTTATAAATACTTGCATGCGTAACTTGATATGCATCCCCTTTTCCAGTCCCCTAATTGTTCCCGCGTCAACCTTTCTTTAATGAAGTAGTAGGGACTCCGTATCCCCATCAACATTCTCTAATAGTCTCCACGTCAACCTTCCTCTATAAAAAATAATTGACCTTATATGTATAAATACTTACAATACTTTATATTAATACTTTCATATGTAACTAGTGTCATATGTAAAAAAATACTTGCAAGTATAAGTATAAATATTTGCGTGACGACGAGCCCAAAAGTACGTCATCATGGATCTCAATTGAAAGAGAAAATTACGTAAAAGATGTTCGAAGTTTTAGATTCGCAAAATTTCTCATAGATCGTCAGAAATATGACAATTAAGGTACGGATACAATGCGGATACTGGAGTACGGATACTCATATCAGCTTCCTTAAATAAATTGAATCTTTTTCAATATAAATGCTAGCCCGTATTTTTGAAGGGGTTGAGATTTATTAACAAGAATCTGATAATTTTGATCAAGTTAAGAGAATTTTAAACATGGTAAAAAGTTTTGGATATGTCGTTTGGCTTATAGGTTGTTCGTCTATTCATTTGAAATCTAAATTTTATTTAACGCGATGTCATAAATATTAAATATAGGTCGTATTTTGACTTATTAAATTTTAATAGGGGATTTATGGTTGTGAAATAAATTCATAACTGATGTGTTGTTCTAAGCAAACACAATGAACATCTAAAAGTTAGTTAATGTTGATCGTAATGACAATTAGGTTTTTAACGTGTCAAGATATAATTCATCTATATTTCATAAAGAAAAATATACTTCAAAATAAAATACATTTATCTATTATTATGTTGAAAGAGGTCGGTATTATCTAATTAATTAACGAAAATAAAACATTATTCGTGGAACTAAGAAATCAACAGAAAAATAATTAGGTAGGAGAATACGTACTAACTTTTATAATCTTTCCAAAAATCTGGAATAAAAAATCAACATCTTTTCAAAATCATAAATATGTTCCATACCATACCATGAACAAGTAACATCTAATATTCTAGCCTTGAAAAATTCATTGATTAAGAAATGACAATTGTTAATAATAATTTTCACAACACGATGGGAAACATCATGTCTCCTCTCCTAGAAGTTTTTGTGCAATCAACAGAGGGCGTTTTAAGCGTTAACAAAAACTTTGAAAGTTATCAGTATAGCGTTGGATTGTTAAAGAATTGGGACATTTTTTAAATGGATTGTTAAATTTAAAGATATTCGAAATGTATAAATACACCGTTTTAAGGGCACGTTATTATCGAACTGCGTGACTAAGATGCTTATCGTACTTCTAATTAAATTTGCAAAGTTGATTTTGGTTGGAATGGTCTGGCTTGCTGCTTTGTCCGATTTAATACCATAAAAGTTCATGCTGTTCCGGTCATCAATTTTTGCTTTTAATAAAATATTAAAATACTATGAATCATCTACATCCCAACAACTCAAATGATTTTTAAAAATTAAGGTCTCTAAGTTTTAACTTTCACATTTCTGAAATTAATTTTAGAGTTTCTATTAAGCCACATCAGCAACAAATTAAAAAGATAAATAATTTGAGCCAATCATTTAGCCAATATGGAGTTTATAAACAATTTCTTAATAAAAAACTTTACTGCATAGTTTCTAAATAAGAAACTCTGCCACATCTCTAAAACTGAATTAGAAACTGCCACATCAGATTAGAAACTCTAATAATACCAGGGATGTAGATGCTCTTAGTATTTTCTGTATTCAACAAATAATAAATTTGTAATTTTTATTTTTTATATTGATGTATATTTTCTACAAGCAACTTTTTTCAAAAATTAATGACAAAATAAACTATATCTTCTGCAACCTTTAGTCAATAAAAAGTAAAAATTTCAGTAAATACTTATTATCATATTTTTAAATAGGCAAAATTGGTTATGTACCCATCAAAAGTCAAGAATTTGGATATTTACCCATCAAATCTTCAAATTGGGGTATTTGTCCATCAAATTTATAAAATCTTAGAAATTTACCCATATTGATATTAAAACTGATAATTTAAAAAAAAAATCTGTATTAAAAAATTTATTCCAATTTTACCCTCTTCACTAGTTCTTTTCCCGCCTGACTTTCGTCTCCTCTTCTCCATCGCGCACACAGTCGCTCTCTCTCTCTCGTTCAAATCGCGCACACAGACTGTATTGATCCTGTTTGATTCCAGACGATAAAAATACTTGCTAGGGTTGTCTGATATCATTTGAAAAAGGTTAAGCTAGAAGTCAAAAGTAACAATTGGTATATGTATGGATGCAGCAACAAGATTCAACAACATCCAAGCACAGGAAGGCTTTTGCTTCAATGGACTTTGATAATCTCAGTGGCTTTGCTCTCTCTGACCTCGAAACACCGTAAGCCACCAGCATTCATTTTGAACGAGAGAGAGAGAGCGACTGTGTGCGCGATGGAGAAGAGGAGACGAAAGTCAGGCGGGAAAAGAACTGGTGAAGAGGGTAAAATTGGAATAAATTTTATTAATACAGATTTTTTTTTTAAATTATCAGTTTTAATATCAATATGAGTAAATTTTCAAGATTTTATAAATTTGAGGGGCAAATACTCCAATTTGAAGATTTGATGGACAAATATCAAAATTCTTGATTTTTGATGGGTACATAACCCATTTTGCCTTTCAAATAACACATATAATCTGATTTTATTTCTTTTCAATTAGTTAAAACTTAAAATGGACGTTAAATTAACGAAAATATATGAATTATTGGTATGTATTTGGATGTTCGAAAAACAAAAATTTGTCTGTCAAACTTAACTTTCACTCAGAAAAGGAATATCAATTTAACTGTCTAGAAAATATTAATATAATAAGGTGAACCCCGAAATATTTTCTGATATGAAACGGTTCACAATTAAACAAGCACCGGGACCACGGCAAGAAACTTCCCTCCCTCAGAGCTCTTTCCCCTTGCCCACTTCAAGCTTCCCTGTCCAAAATTTTTTAAAAAAAGGCACCATCTGATGGAAGCATCATTCCCGCATCTCTCCCAAAAATCCCCCAAATTTTACACCTACAAAAACCTTCCATTCCATCTCCATTTTTTCCCCCAAAACCACACACCCTTTCAAACCCACTACTTACAGCCCGCCAGCTGTCTTCCTCTCCAGTCAATCCGACCTCTTAATGTTCGCCCATTGCTCCCTCTGATCAATCGCAAGCTTGCAAAAGAGGATGGTAATGCCGGTCACAACGCCCAGGAGGTCGATCAGAGAGGCGGTACTTCACGGCGTATTAGGCGGAGATGCAAAGAGCTGTTACTATTACCACGCTAGACGATGTGGGTTCTACGCCGGCGGGAGGTGTGGCGAGGGGCTCGCGGCGGCGCTTGGTGGCGCCGACGAGGAGTTCGCGGAGGCGGCTGCCTCTCGAAGGGAGGGCAAGAAGAATGTTCTGGTGCTCTTCAGCGATACTGGCGGGGGGCACCGGGCTTCGGCTGAGGCGATCAGAGATGCTTTCAGGCTCGAGTTTGGGGATGAATATCGGGTATGTGTAGCTGCTCTAATTCTTATACTTGCATTTTGTGCCTCGAGTTCTGCACACATATGCTAATTACCGGATATATTTATTGTCGAGTAAAACATAACACTATGTATGCGATTTCTTTCTTTTGTTTTTTTTTTCCTTTTTTTTTTTTTGAAAACTAACAATCGGGTTTCATTGTTTCTTTTACTATTGGAGTTTCCTCATTTTCACAATTTTTGAATGAATTGAGTGAACATCTTTCTCTTGTTGGAAAACTACCCTGACACATAATAGGTATACGAAATGGATACGATGATTAATGCGGGTTGCGTATATGAAAACAATACTAGGTAAATCCATTTGTCAATAGACCGCTTGACCTCCCGTTCTACGTCATGTGTGGTTTTGTGTTGGGAAGTTTCATCGTTCTTTCTTTGTGCGGGTCTTTGGAAATTGAAATTTCTATTAGCTTTTATTTTTGTCTCGTTAATTTCTTTCGACGCTTCCTATTAATTGATATTATGAACTGCTACTTGACATAACTTAATGGAGTTGGTTTCAGCAAACAATGACGCTTATTGATTAGCCAAGTACTAAGTAAAGATGTTTCTGGGAAATAGAGATCAGAAAAGGAAACAAATAAAAAACTACCGTGACTAGTTGAATCTGTGAAGGCGTTTAGCCCAGATGAGCAAAACAACATAATATCCTTTGAATAATAATCCCATGGTGGCATGTAGCTTATTTGCATATTTACCAAGAAGCCCTCCTGAGTCCTGAGAGCTTTGTTTTTTGTTACATCATTTAAATACAATATAGGAATTGGTATGAACTGTTAGATAGCAACAAGACTTATGGGTCCTCATGTGGGATCCCTGTAACCTCCCATTAAAAGAGGAAAATAACAGTCCTGTTCTAAAAGAATAATATATTTATATAAAAAATTATCTAATTTACTAAAATGAATTTTTCTTCTACAAAGCCATTGCATAAATTGGAAGTTTTATGTCAGTTCATAAGAAAATTTAGGCTTTTTTTTTCTGCTTATTCATCCTATGTATCTTCATCGTTCATATTCAGGTTTTTGTAAAGGACTTGGCAAAAGAATATGGGGGGTGGCCACTAAATGATATGGAGAGATCATACAAGTTTATGATTAAGCATGTACAGCTATGGAAAGTGGCATTTCATGGCACATCACCTCGGTGGGTCCATTGCTTTTATCTAGCTGCTCTTGCTGCCATCTATGCCAAGTAATAATCCCTTCTATAGTTTATAATTCCGTGCTGTTGTAAGCAAAATTTGACATTCTATATGTTTGCTAAACAAGAAATTCTGTCTAATTGGTTAAAACACCATTAGGAACAGTGGATGTTAGTCAAGCAGCTGTTTCTTGCTTTTAGCATGTTCTATATTTCTCTCTTTTTTATTTTTTGGATGAGATGATATCAACAATGTGTTTCTCAAACTATTTAAAATTAATTTGGGTTTAGATGGGGCCCTATGTAATATGTGCATTGACCAATTAGGTGTTTTCGGTTGGAAACATAATTCTATAATACTATGATAAATGCACTATGATGTTTCACTGAAAGTTTCTTGCCCGTCTCACAGAACAGTGCATGTTGGTCAAGCAGCAGAATCTCGTCTTTAGTTTGTTCTATTTTTTTTTTGTTTTTTGAGAGGTAATGGTGTCAATAAGGTGTTTCGGAAACTATTTAAAATTAATGTGGTTGTTGAATGGGGCCCCTATGCAATGTGTTAAGAGGCAAATGAGGTGTTTTTCTGTTTGAAGCATAATTCCATAATTCCATAACTGAAAGTTTCTCGCCATCTTGTAGAATTTGCAATTGCTTATTTAGTTATTTATGTTTTGTTTTTTTACTCTGTTGTTTAAAGGGATGTGGTGGCAGGAATAATGAAGTACAAGCCTGACATGATCATAAGTGTTCACCCCCTCATGCAACATATCCCTCTTTGGATCATGAAATGGGAGAGCCTTCAGCAACAAGTGCCTTTTGTTACCGTTATAACTGACTTAAACACATGTCATCCCACTTGGTAAACTTTCTTAACGTATCGAGGACCTATCTATTTACCAATTTGTATAATTTTCTTTTCCAACATGAAGCTTTTTAACTTTGTAGGTTTCATCAGAGTGTCACTAGGTGCTACTGCCCATCTCGAGAGGTGGCAAAGAAGGCTTTAATTGAAGGTCTTAAGCCATCCCAGATCAGAGTTTTCGGTTTGCCTATCAGGCCGTCATTTTGCCGTGCAGTTCTCAACAAGGTTTGAAGATTAACCTTTTTTGCAACTGATCTTCTTTCATTCCTTTTCGAGTTTTGATTTTTTTGGTACTCGTACATGCACTGGTTGTGGTCAGTAAAATGCATTCAATGACTTGTTGGCCGTCACCTTTGATGGTGATTTACAATGCCGTTTAATCCCGGGGACATGCTTGCTGAACTGATCTGATTTTGCTTAGACTTAATCACATCCATTACTTTTTTGTGAGTTCTAGTGGGGTTTCTACACCACCAGGTTGTCCTACAAACTTTTGAAGAAATAAAATGACTCATATAAAGCAGCTTGGTTTTCCTTTCATCAACTTTATACTGGATGTACTGAATTCAAATTGGTCTCCAATTAATTGCCAGGATGAATTAAGAAATGAACTGGGTATGGACCCACTGCTCCCTGCGGTGCTGCTTATGGGTGGAGGCGAAGGGATGGGACCTGTTGAAGAGACGGCAATGGCTCTTGGCGAAGCACTCTATGACAAGAGGTGCAGGAAGGCGATTGGTCAGATCGTCATCATCTGTGGTCGCAACCAAACACTCCGTTCCACGCTGCAATTGGCATCAGCTGAGTGGAAGGTCCCTGCTAAGGTAACTCTGAGGCAAATTTTTTAGTTATTCTGTCTTATTTCACTTGCCAAAAAATAACAAGGGGCTACCTTGTTAGCAGCAGTTTATGACTCTTGGTTTTCCTTTTGCAGATAAGAGGATTTGAGACCCAGATAGAAAGATGGATGGGCGCTTGCGACTGCATAGTAACAAAGGTATATTCACCTTTTCTTTGTCAACTTACAAAATGTGCACAATTTCAGATTTTTATTGTAGTCACCTGCAGATCTCTGTATAAATATCTACTTTTTGGTTTTAGGCTGGCCCAGGTACCATTGCCGAGGCTTTGATCCGGGGGTTACCAATCATCCTCAATGATTTTCTCCCTGGACAGGTTAGTTTATCATTTGTCTTTATAATATTGTTACCATAATTTATTGACTAAATGTTGTTCTTGGAGCACAATATAAGCCAAAAAATGCAATTGAGAAATAGGAGAAATTGTCTAAATTGCCATCTATCCAACTGGTACACAGATATACAGTGTAGTAGAGCAAACAGGTACCCAAGATTGTAGCAACTTCAATAATTGTCCTTCCTATTTTGCCTTTAGGAAGTTGGAAATGTCCCTTATGTGGTGGACAATGGGGCAGGGGTATTCTCAAAGGACCCAAACGAAGCTGCCAGAATTGTTGCCAGATGGTTTGGCCCAGAGAGGGAGCTCCTAAAGAAATACTCGCAGAATGCACTTAGACTTGCGCAACCCAATGCAGTTTTTGACATAGTCAAGGACATCAACAAAATAGTCCAGCAGCGGGTCCATGTCACTCGCTTCTCCCACACACTCACCAAATCTCTCACCTTTGACCTATGATAGATAGTGTAGGTAAAAGAACTAAAAACAAAATACGAAAATGGAATCAGATAATATTTTGGTGGTTTAAATTTTTTGTAAATATAGGGATCATCATTCTTTGGATTGGAGGGTCCGCAGATTTGGGGGTGTGGGGGTGGGGTGGGGTGGGGGGTTATCTTCTGGGGTCTACGTCTCAACAACCGAGTGCCCCGTATGTTTAGGGATTTTTTTTTTGTATTTCTATGGGTGGCATTTTAGCTGTGTTTTCTTTTCTTCTCTTTTTCCTTCTCTTTGTATTTCTCCTTTTTGGCGTTAGGACTTGTGGGATAGAAATAGGAAATGTGGCATAAATAATTTCAGTGATCTTTGTACAAGTTGTAATACAACTGGGGTATTTTTTGTGTCAAGCCTCGACCTGATCTTGACATAATGTGCTAACATTTTTTCTCCAATATGTGATATACTGAATTATGATCGTTTTATTATCATAGTACAGAAACCAGTACGCTTGAAGAGCTGTAGGTTAAATGTGGTAATTAAGTACAAATATAATGTATAAGTGTGCGCTTTACTTATCACATGATTATCATTGAGCTGAAATGCTAAAAATGAACTATAGAAATATTGTAACGTTACTTAGATGGTTTTGTTAATCTGGCTCTGTTAGAGATCAACTATTGCGATCAAGTTTTTGTGTAAGTGGCCCCCCCCTGCTACAACAGGGTACAACAGCAGAGCGGCCCCCCCCTGCTGGCGCAAATACTGGTACTATGGACACAAGCGAACCAAGGGGTGCAGGACAATGAAACTTGGCACACTCAACTGTTGGTACCGGGATCATTGCAGATTACCGGTACGGAAGCAAGTCACAGGGAGGACTACGCAAAAACTAGAGCTGGCCCAAAAGGGAGTCATATTCCCGGGCACATTCACCTGCTGACTTTGTTTTAGTAGGTCTTCTTGTTTTTTAAATTTTTGCTTAATGTTTTTGTTTCATGCTCAACTGTTTGAGCGATCGTATTTCCTTTTCACTTTCTCCGATTACTGTACTATGCTCAGCTGTTTGAGCACTTTTATTTACTTTCCAGTGCATACAAAACTCTTGTAGCCTCTTAACTATTAATGAAATTAAATGTGGGCTGGACTCACATTTTTTCTCAGAAAAGTTTTTGTGCAAGTGATAAAACTACTCTTTGCGTTGGTGGTTGCTGTTTTGAAACTCAGTTGAAAATATATTAATAAATATTTAGATTAAAAACTTTATTCTAGTTTTATTAAAAATAAAAGAGTTAAGAAACCATCAAATTTTTTGGTACGTCAATATCTTTTTTTCTTTTGAGTAAAGTTGGGAGTCAAGCCCTCTTAACTGTTTTTAATATGCACAGGTAGGAATCGAACTTAGTGCCTCCTAACTCTACAGAGAAGACTTGATATCTTAACCTTCAAGAACTTTGCCAAGTAAAAAAAAAAAAATAGGACTTACGTTTTATTACCAAGTTAGGTCAACTTGGCAAATTATCCCTACGAATCCAGTAAAAGAAAATGCTTAGTTTTTAACATGAACTCTATCCGAATTATAAAATGATGTTAAAATTTCAAGTTTAACTTGCGGAAGATTATGCTTTAATTTAATGATTAAGCTAAATTTTTCGTATGAGAAAATTATATACTAAAAATTTAATTACAAGTTTTTTTAAATATTTAAAAAATGTAAAGACTCAATCCTTATTTTTATTTCAGATAATGAAAATTTTATATAGATAAACTTTCAAGGGCCACGAAGAATTGCGGTCCTGCGGACTTTGCCGCGATATCTGGGTGACGCGCTTGACATCTTTTTCATCTTTTTATAAACTTTTCCCTAAATTAATTATATTTACGAATAATATATTATTCATTGCATTTAATTTATAAAATTTTCTTATTTTTAAAAGTATCAGGCCTTTTTATGCAGTTTATATATTATAAACGATGAATAAGTTTAGAATTATTTAAATTACGAATTTTAAATATTTATTAAATCTATTTCATGCCCAGTAGCCGACCCCACATTTCAGAGGATGTAATGCCAGACGCCACGAACATCCAAGTAGCGACCTACCCTGGGATGAACCGGAGCTTAAAACTCTCCAGTCAAAATTAAATGGAGAGATCTATTGGTAGAGAAAATCGCGTAAAGGAACGTGTCCAGCTAAATGAACTGGAGAGAGTTGATGTTGATGGTAAATGGGAATTGGGAAGACGACCAACGCCGTCTCTTTCCAGCCTCTGCCTACGCGAGATAAGGGCTGTAGGAAGAGCAGAAAAAAACAAAATTTTTATTCGCTCTAACCATTTCGGACCGCATTTTCGTCTCTGAATTTCCCCAGATTTTCACAACCGGAAGGGTTTCCTTTTCTTCTCGAACAATACAACCTTCTTGTTATTTCTTGCCAGGTAATTAATTCCCCTCCTCAGGATCGCGTATGTTAATGGGCTAGAACTAGACTTGTGTCAAAATCGTAGGTAATTTGCTCCCAATTGAGAGATTCTTAAGCTTCAAATCGACAACTAAATGACACAAACTGGTGCTGGTTTGGTTAAGCTTTGGCACCATACTGGTACCAGTCACTATCATTTCCGGTTTATACGGTTATAGAGAGGAAATCCTATGAAAATGAAATTAATTTAGTATGTCTCTCTGGTGATTTGATTATTTCCTCTGAAATTTCTTTTCAGGATGATGAGTTTCAGGAATTGGTTCCCCAGCCATGTGGGGCCTACATCATTGCTATCTGCCAGACCTTGTAGTTTCTTTGATGACAGTAATTCAAATGAAGACGGCTCAGAAGAAGGTATAATCCTTTCAAAAGTGCATATAGGCTATACTGACCCCTGAGACAAATTGTGTGCATAATTCGTTTGGTGCCAGCACGGTACTTCAGTGATTTTTCTGATGGTCTTGGCAGCAAATTTATAGTTGCTGACATAACCTCCAGTTTGTTCATATGCCTAATTAAACACCAACACAAAAGAGAAAGAAGAATTATGTAATTCAGTTTGGTACCGACAACTACAGGGTTGATAAACAATTACGGGCTTTTGTTAGACACAAATTTAGTAGTTTGGTTTTCTGTTATTTTTGTTTTTATTTAGTTTTCTCTTTATATCTTTTGTTTTTCAACATTTACCATATTCTAATTATTTTTTAAGTGTTCATAACATTCTTAACAGAGTATTTGGTTGTTGCTACCTTTTTTTTCTTTTTTTTTTAATTTTCATTTTTAGCAGAGCAATGCAATGAATAATGAGGCCATCTTGTTCTTCAGGTACAGAGGATGATCTTAATGCAGAACCAGAAGCACCTGCGAGTACCGGCCGTACTGGTGAAAATCAAGTGACTGAAACTCCAACTGTTACACAAGCTAGTTTAGTTACCTCCTCACACTCACCTCAAAATGCTTCTAAAACAAATGAATCAGACCCATTTAAGAGACTCGAGACACTGCAAATAAACTTCTTGCGCATAATTAACCGAATTGGTGAATCGATCAATCATCCCACTGTCACTCAAGTCCTGTACCGATTACACCTTGCAAGCTTGATTCGAGCTGGAGAATCTGGTACAAATCGACCGAACCTTGACATAAACAAAGCACGGGAAATTGCAGTTGCGCAAGAGTTAAGCATGAGACCTGGTTTGGATTTTTCCCTTCGAATTCTTCTGATAGGAAGAACTGGTACAGGAAAGAGTGCAACAATAAATTCAATTTTTGAGCAACTTAAGGCTGGTACAGATCCTTTTAGGCCCTGTACAAACCGAGTTCAAGAGATATTCGATACAGTTAAAGGGGTAAAAGTAACTTTTATTGATACCCCGGGTCTCTCTCCTTCAAACCCTAACCAAAGAAAAAACAGAAAGATATTGCATTCAATTAAAAGGTTCATTAGAAAAGCTCCACCGGATATTGTTTTGTACTTCGAAAGACTTGATAGCAGTGCCACTGGAGAATATACCGATTACCCATTAATCAAACTTATAACGGAAATATTTGGCCCCTCCATATGGTTTAACACGATACTAGTGATGACCCATGCCTCATCCATGCCAGAAGGACCTAATGGCATTCCCGTAAATTATGAATCATTTGTTCCTTACCGTACCAGCCTGGTACAGCAGCAAATCCACAAAGCGTTATCAAGCACACAAATAGAGAACCCAGTTATTACAATGGAAAACGATTCCATGTGTGGAGCAAACATCAAATGCGGCAACTTGACTCAGTTTCTTTTGCTAAGTGCTGGCACAAAGGTATTAGGAGATGCCAATCGAATTTTGAAACTCAAGAGTAACTTTAATTTGTTGACACCAGCTAATCCTCGAGTCCCATCTTTGCCCCATCTCCTCTCCACTCTCCTGAAACCACAGTCAGTGGTTAATTCCTCTGAAATTGATGGTGAAATCAGTTCAATTTTAGAAGAAGATGATGATTATGATGAATTACCCCCCATACGTATTTTGACGAAAAAACAATTTGAAAAATTATCAAACGAACAGAAAGAGGCTTACCTGGATGAGTTGGACTATAGAGAGACCTTGTATCTAAAGAAACAACTGAGAGAAGATCTTAAGAGAAGAAAAGAGTCTAGGGTTCAAGATGCCAGTGAAGAGACAGAAAATCCTCCATCTGATGTAATGCAAGTGTCTGACATGCCCATACCTCTGAGTTTTGATCCGGGGCATCCCGATTATCGGTATCGTTGTCTACTTGGTACAAGTGATTGGTTGTTTTTTAGGCCGGTATTGGACCCGCAGGGATGGGACCATGATTTAGGTTTTGATGGGGTCAACTTGGAAACCTCTCAGGAGATGGGGAATAATGTAAATGCGTCTTTCCTAGCTCAATTTAGCAAGGATAAGAGTGATTTCACAATACAATCTGAGTGCACTGGTCAGTATACCAATCCAGAAGGTGCCCATACCATCTTGACTGGTATTGAAATTCAAACAACTGGTCAGCGTGACTTAGTTTACAGAGTTCATGGAGATGCTGTTTTCAAGACTTTTTCTTGGAACAAAGCTGGTGGTGGCTTTTCCGTTACCAAGCTTGGAAATATGTATTTTACTGGGGCTAAACTGGAAGATTTTGTTAATCTAGGGAAGAGGTTTCAGTTAGTGTTGAACAGTGGTGGATTGTGGGGTAATGGACAGGTGGCACATGGAGGAACCATTGAGGCAATGATTAAGGGCCGAGATTATCCTGTGAGAGATGAAAAAATTTCTTTTGGTGCTACAGTTCTTTCATTTGAGGATGAGTCGGTTCTGGGTGGTAGTTTACAGGCTGATTTCAGAGTTGGCCGGGGGTCAAAAATGTCTTTTGGTGTCAATTTGAACAACAGAATGTTAGGGCAGGTTTCTGTTAGAACCAGTACTTCAGATCATACAGAGATTGCATTTATAGCGGCTGTGACCTTGATTCGTGCATTGTTTAGGACAAAACCATCTGACAACGTGGAATAATGGCGGGAAATTTTTTGTAGCATGCTCATTTGTTTAATTTGCCGCCTCAATTTTGTAGATTTTGTTCAATTAAAGTATTTCTGTCCGCAAGCATTATTTAGCTTGCCTGTGGAGTCAATAGTGAAAGGCTAATTTGTAATCCACAATTAGACGGGTTCAATCAACACCATTGATGAACCGGAGTTGATTGAAGAGAAGTGGGTTTTACATGGGCGAATTGATAAAATTAGAGCTCTCATTACGTTAAACCCTTGTAACAAGCAGGAGCTGGTGGGGTTTGGTCTAAGGCAGGAGAGACGATTACTTCTCTCTCTCTTGCTCTCTCGAAAAGTTTGGTAATTTAAGATAACCTAGCATGCTTTCTTATTAGTTAATTTTGGAGTTTGAAGCCTTTCTGCATGATCACTTGTGTAATTAATCCTTCAGTTTTGGTGTCTTTAATTAATTGATTAGTATATAGAACTCTCGAGGAACAAGAAATCATGTATTGTCAATTGTTTACTTATCTTTTTTGGGGAATAAGATTCGTACATGAAATGAGAAAGTTAAACTGGTCGACTTGGTGATGGAAATTTGCTGGCGTGCAAAATTTGCAAGTGAAATGGCAAGCCCAAGCTACTGACTGTTAGATATATTATATTATTTCTTTGAATGAATTGTGGCATTTTTACCTTCGTTGACTTGTAATGAAGATACCTATAAAACAGATCGAGTAAAATTCATACAGAATTTAGGCATGCGAAGGAAGTAATCTAGATTTCATATTGATAAGTACGAATTTGTCATTTGGTACTCAAGTTTGAGTTCTTGGCAGCAACAAACCGGTGCCATATGGCGAGAAAACGTTTAATGTATCAAATATTCAAATTAATTGGATATAATGCACTGCATTAACTTTGTAACCTCTTGAACCAACAGTAAATCTGTAAATGAAGTATAAGTTGTGATAGGGCCATGTGCCAAAGCCTCCATAAGCTTTCTCACAGATTAAGCATTGGGTCCGACACCAAGAGCTTCTCGAGCCCATCTGTCCGATCGGGTTCGGGAGATCCCGTGGTGGTTCAGTAAAGTCCACTCAGTTAACCTCCTAGAGCGAGCCTCATGCGAGCTCGGGATGGTCCTCATTTTTATGTGGACAATACCACTAGGGTGTAAACGGTCGGATACGGATCGGATAGTGGCCTTACCGTATCCGTATCCGTTATAATTTTTCGGATACGGATACGAATATGGATAGTCTCGGATACGGATACGGATCGGATATTAAACGGATACGGATACGGATCGGATATCAGACGGAAACGGATACGGATTTGAATATAATTCGGATAATT
>JAJGRW010002534.1:0-15172 GCA_025461045.1 Carex parvula | reverse complement strand
AGGATTTCCGGATTAGGATGTGATCAATCCCCGCCTCGTGTCTAATAATCAATAAACACGCAAGGCTAAACAACATAATAATCAAACAACAGCGGAAGCAATATAGTACAAACAAGCAATAGTCATAAATATCAAATAAACATACATATACACACATCCATACAATCCACCTCGGGATAAAATAAACATAACTAATCAAAAAGGGATACATGATCTATTGAGTCCAATATATATAACAAAACATGGACTCGCAAAATCCTAAACAAAAGCCCCTAATCTATATCAAGTGATGTGACCGTCGGGGACAGCTCCTGACGCCTCCTGCTGCGGACCGTCAGACTCGTACCTGCCCACATCCATAAAAAGAAGGGGATGAGCGAATGATCGCCCAGTATGTGACCCAGTATTATCCCTTCAGGGATCCTCTTAAGTCAAAGCACATTTTAATTCGAAATCTACGTAAAGTCGGTAATTCACTTTTAATGCATATGCTACAGAAATTAAAACCTATCATAGTACTACAAAAGAAAAATATACATATAATAGATGACATGATGTGATTATCCTATTATGCCAAAATGCCAAAGTTTCCCAAAACAAAATATGAGGATCAATATTATACTCAACCGAAGTCCAGCACAATAGGTTACTGTGTGTACAATTTGATATAGTAATAGTACGGATAATTTTGTCACCCCGTGCCGTGCCCAGTTCAATCAAATTGAATTTGTATCTCAAAAGTGACATAACACAAGGACTGCGATCAGAGGGGCAAAGATACCCGATGCCTAATGACATCGAGCTTTGCCCCAATTACTTCAACACCGTAGGCTGGTGCACGCTAGCCGATGGTTATATCGAAATTCGTGTAACATCCAAGGACTGCGATCAGAGGAGCAAAGGTACCCGATGCCTAAGGACATCGAGCTTTGCCCCAATTACTTCAACCCGTAGGCTGGTGCACGCTAGCCGATGGTTACACTTAATTCCATGTGTTTTCCTTCTCTAAGACGATTCATCACCAAACATATAAAATAGGAGAAAACTACAAGCAATGCGTAAGAATAAGTTAATTCGTCTCCTCATGTGCAGAGACGAAACTCCACCATCCGGCCAGATCAATGGGACAAGGGCTCGTGAGCGGCCCATAACAACAAAAATAAAATCTGCCACCGCAACCTCGGCAGCCGTACTAGGCAAGTAGCTCCTAATGTAGGAGGGGGATAGCTCCCGAATCGTCTCCGGACTCGTGATCGGTCCGCACAAAATGTAAAATGATCGAAAATGATATACTACCAAGCTCATGCATATAATAATAATAATCCTAGTAAGACCTCTAAGGGATCAAGTGACCCCTCAGCCCAATGACCCACAAACCGTCACGCATCCCATGCCTACGTGACGGAAAGCAGTCATTCGGTCTTCTATCTCACGCTCACCAATGCACATGCTTAACTACGATAATATGTTGTCCTCTACGAGAAGGGGACAACTAGTATCCTAATATATTATTAATTAAATTACACTACTCCTAAGAAAGCATTAAATTTTCAATTTAAAAGGGGTTATGCAAATCCTAATTTACAGTTCAGAAAGGATTAAACATGCTCTAATGCAACTACAAAATTTAAAGTACAGATGTCAGGTCAAGTGGTCGACTGGTGAGAGTACGCCACGAAAGAAAAATACAGATATCCCACACCTGATAGCTGCAGGGGTAGAAGGAGATAGCACTATAGATCACCGTAATCTGCACAATCCTCGCCTGCTCCGGTGTAACCGTCAGCGGGATCAAACCACAGGTCGAACTCGGTGTAGGTCGGATGACCTGTAATTTAGTCGTAACTTAATTAGAGTCTATACTAAGTATTCGTGACCCTTATTACCCCGTTTGCTTAATTTCACTAAGTGTTCGAATCTGCTCAACCGGTTCGATCGATTTTATTCGATTCCGATTGAGCATAAAATTAGGTCAAGGTTGGTTTAATTTAATTTAATGTAATTTTAAATATTCATAACTTTTAACTTAAGGATATTACATATTTTTACAATAAAATTAGTAATGTATAACCTACGTAATTTAAATTGCTATTATAAAATTTTCTATTTAATCAATTGTAAAATAACGTATTTTCCTAATTAATTAAGCTACAAGAAATTTTAGATCTTAAGTACGAAATTTGTAAGTGTTAATTATTTAGTTAGAATATTTCTAAAGTTTTACGAATTTACTCTAATAATTTGTACAAGTCAATAACTTATAAATATAAAATAATATGTGATTATCTACTTATTAATTTAATCTAATATGTGCTTAACATTTAAAAATCCTAACTACTCAACTTTTAATTAATTAAAATCCTAATTAATCTACATGTGTTGACATATTTTTATTGGATCATACCATTATAAGTTAAGTAGTATTCACATAGTTTATTAATAAACTACATTGCGTTATGAAAAGAAATATTCAATTGAGTTTATACACATATATTCTTATGCACATAATTTAATCGTACATAGTTCTATCATCACCTAATGTTTTTACTTGTCCTTAGAATATATGTATTAACATACTTTAATTAATAAAATTACTTTTAACTAATGGTATCTTTTATAATTAATTAATTTGTCACTTTTAATGAATTTTGTTAAATTTCGGTTTGTGAGCCCATATATAATATATTTCGGATTGGACTTGAGCCCAAATTATAAGAATTTAATTCTAAAGCCGAAGCCTCTTTTATTAGAAAATCAATGGCCCATCATCATTTATCTAAATTACTTTGGCCCATCTAAAATTAATTCAATTTGGCCGAACCCATCATAATTTAATTATCTCCATTTTATGATTCCACCCCTCAAATTAAGAAAAATTAACCCCAAGTCAAGAATTTACAACTACACTCCTTAATTTTATACAATTTACGCATAGGTCCCTATAATTTCAGATTCATACCGGCAGTATCACTGGGCTGTACCAACTGGTACAGCACCTTCTAACATCAATCAGCAAGCCGAGACAGCAATTCCAATCACAAAACAAAGGTCAAGGCAGTCCCACATATCAAAATCAAGCAACCGCAACAAACAAAAAGGGGGTTTGTACCAGCAACAGAATCAATTCGAAACCCCACAAGGCACGATGGTCACAAGTCAATTAATTTGGCACGAAGGCCACAGTTCAGCATCAGCCGCAAGCCACAAGGCAACAGAAATTAATTAAACGAGTTTAGGGTTACCCGAGGAGTTTGAATCGCACAAATCGAAGGCAAGCAAGCACCAACTTTCGGGTTCGGGTAAAATCGCAGTACCAAGAGTGGTACAATCGTAGCACCAAAGACAAACCACCGCACAACAGTGAAACTCGCAGCACACAACAAATCACAGCACAAAGCACCACAACAATGGCGCAGCCAACAGAAAACTCGCAGCACACACACAAATCACAGCACCCAGAACAAAAATCGCAGCACCAACCGAAAATAGCAAAGAGAGATAGATGGTAGAGAGAGTTTGAATCAGCTAAAGAGAGAGAGAGAGAGAGAGAGAGAGAGAGAGAGAGGTTGCTGCTGGAGTGGGATCGGAGAAAGGGAAGGAGAGAGGCAGAGGTGGTCGGAGCAAGTATCACAGAGAGAGAGAGAGATCGGTTGCCTTTGTCGCAAGAGAGAAGAAGAGAGGGAGTGTGAGCGGCGGAAGGAAATCAAGAGAGAGAGAGAGAGAGCCTCGGTTCTTTGTCGCCAGAAGAAGGAAGAGAGGGAGAGTAATGAAGTTTCGGGAATGGGGGGGGGGCTGGTTTCGCCAGAAGGAGAAGACAAAAAGGGGGGACACGTAGGGAAAAGGAAAAAGGGAATACAAGGGAGGGGATCTGCTTTGAGATCCGCACTGAGCAAAACTGAACGGTGGGGATATTTCCAAGAGTGGTGATAACAACAACAAAACAATATGCTGCTTTGAGATTCGTGTTAATTTATATGAACGGTTTGGGATTTCTCAAAAAAAATAAAAAGGATCCAATGTGGTGATATCCACATCTAATTTAGGAATTAAACGAGACTCGTGGTCAAAATTTAAATGCGTATTTATCGGTCATTAGTCGTGATTATTTATTCATTTATTAAATTTGTTTCATCAGTCAGTCGTATTAAATTCGGATTTACGTACTCACAGGAATTTGAATTTAAATTTAAATATAAACTTCGTAAATTTCAAATTAGAAAATTACGTATATAATCGTCTTAGTTCATTTAATTTAATAACAACCTACTCTCTTATTAAATTTTCAAATCTTAATGTCTTAACTTCAACCAAAATTCCTAATTTAATAAATTAAATTAAGTAATCAATTTGTAACCATTTAATCTAATAATTTTTTTTTTTGTTTAACCTAATTAAATTAATTTAAGTTTTAATTAGTCGCAAATCTCGATCACTAACTAATTAATTAAGTTTTAAGTTTACGGGTTATAACATTCTCCCCCCCTAATAAAAAGTTTCGTCCCGAAACGAAAAAATGCGTTCGTAAAAGACGAAATTGCGAGTAGTATTATTCTATCTGTGGTTATGCATCCGTTGCACAAGTCTCGTCGACTAATTAGTCACTGGAACTAGATATCTTAGCGGTTATGTCATTTCTTACGCAGGTTCATGATAGGATTTGTGCTCTAGCACGTCCCTCGTGGCTCTTATTTTGTTCCTTGCATAGATCATCGACGGGATTCGTAATACGTAGTTGAGTGCTTCATTATAAGCTTCATCTTCGACTCTCCAAGTCAATGCGGAGACGTAGAAGCCTTCAAGTGCGTCGATTTTAAGTTATGCAGCTGAGTTAATAAGCTTCTAAAGCAAAGATGTGAGAATGTCGAGAGGGTACGAAACTCCAACAATTAGTGTAGCGAAATGAAGCTTTTAGGAAATGAAAGGAATCTAAATCGGGCTGAATCATTTAATTTGGTTAATTCATGTAAGGTCAGGAAAGAATTCGTCAAGCTCAGTTTATTCGAATAACCCAAGCTAGGTTTGATTTGGGAACTCAAAAAGGGTATATATAAAGTTTAGAAGGCAAAATACCAATTTGTTATAATCACACAATCTAGTCATACAATGAGCTTCATTGGATTGATAGCAAGAAGGGGCTAAACGTAATCAGAATGCCATAATTCAAGTTTCGATGACGAATTAGAATTTCAAATTAATGAAACGGATTACTCAACTTTGTTCAGTTCAAATGGCTTAGAAGAGAGATTCAATAATAACCAATGATTACAATACTGGGGACGAATTTTCGAGTTAGGAGTTACGTTTGTGATTAATAGGTACACCAAATATAGGTAAATAATTCATTAATATTGGAGGAGAAGTGAACCAGATTCAATCACATAACTTATCCAATTTAGGTAGGTCAAAGGAGATCAATTCTAAATGATTTAATTCAGATCAAATTTAAGAAACGGCAGGGACGCGAGTTACGTTGGATAGCTTGAATAGAACTATCTTAGAGATGGTTGCAACACAATCTACTTTGAGTTTAATCAGAATCTAAAATAATGTTTTTCAATAAATAACTTGATGGAAGTGGATCACATTGAATTAAGCTGTATTGACTAGTTGAACGACAACTTGATAAAATTGATAATTAGTCAAGGAGTCAAGTATGAGAAATAAATTCTCGAATTTGGATTGCAAATGCACGCTTTAAGTTCATATGGAATGATAATCACTTCTTAACACACGGGGAATTGTTTAATTTAATTTAATTTGATATTGTCTAGCTCAACCCTATACATTTAGGGTAAATATAGAATCAAGTTTAATTAATTTCATTTGGAGTAATCAATCGAAATTTGATCGAATAATTTCCAACAGAGTCAAACGGATATAATTGAATTAGATAGAATTTCAAACGGTCAAGTAAACGACACGTTTTATAGAGTTGGCAACAAATGTAGTGCTCGAATAATCAAGTTGTAGCCAAGAATAGTCACATTAGTACAATTCAATCGAGGTTGGAATACCATGGAATAAGTTTTCTTATGGAATAATATTGAAATCAAATCATAACGGAAATACACCTCTTAAGAATTTCTGATTATATAAATGGTTCGTGCACTACCATTGAGCTTCAGATTTTTGGACTTGAGTGATGATCAGGAAGGATCGACTTGGACTTGAGTGATGATCAAGAATATTTGAATTAGCGAGAGGTGTTTTGTTAACAATCAGCCCAGCATTCCACTAAACTATAGGAATCAACTCCTAGGGGATGATCGTGGTTTGAGCCAAATTAGATTTAATTAAAAATGTCATATCGATAGTTTAAGACTTGATTACTATATTTCAAATTATTCTAGGTAACTGGAGTTAAAATTCGTACAGACGGTAGTTCGAACCAAACGACGTTTTTCTCCAAGCATTTCTCTCAGAGAGACACTTCAATTGGAGCTTGTTCGATCGTCACTGCAGAGAAGAAGGCAGAAGTATCGAGGTGTCAAGTCGAACCCATTTTTGGCATTTGGTCAGTTAACGAGAAAGTACACGCAGATCTTCTGTCGATAGTCGCAGTGGAGGAGATGAGCTACTACCGGTCCCTCAGGTGGAAAAACAACAAGTCAAAGGAGACTGTCGCACAACCGCGTCGAGTCCATACTCCTCTCGAGGTGGTGGCGGATGAGATGAGGTTAGCGATGATGGTAGAGAGGGTGGAGGCTGTCTGCCTGTAAAGCTCTGCGATAAACCTTCTCGATTATATTCCGCTACTCTTCGGGGTAAGCACGTGGCACTACGAGAAGTGGCATTGTGACCTCGCATTATGGATGGCTGGAATTGAACCATAGGTGGCCGTGATGAAGTGTTACTCGCATATTAGGTCACACAATATTCTTGGATCTTATAATCTAAAACGTTAGTGTATTAACTATGTTGGCATTTTCGAGATAACATCGGGTCTCCACGTCATAGTCCTTAGCCAGTTCGAGTCTCCTCTATCCTTCTACACGAATATCTGCTTCAAGTTCTTAAGGTCGATAATCGAGGTGACGAACCGCCTCCTGAGTGTTTCAGGACTCATGTCGCGTAGTCGTCCACTCGAACTTAGTCACGGGTGTAATAATTTGGATTGAAGGCAAAGTAAATCGTGATGATAATCCTGTGATCGTAGTTATTTCTTGTAAATCCACCTCATACAAGTGGAGCAAAAATGACGAATATGATTTCGGTTTAGTAGAGCAGATAGAACGTAAGATAGGATGAATCTCGATTGTCGATGTCTACGTGAGATACTATTTAAAGTATCGATCAAGTGCTTTGACTCGTATATATATATATTAATATTTATCAACTTATGACTTTGCTTCCTATTTGTTTATTGAATGGTATTCGGTTTATCGTACGAAGGATTACGATAAACCTGTGCTCTGATACCACCCAAAGGATGTCACACCCCAAACCAGAATTTCCGGATTAGGATGTGATCAATCCCCGCCTCGTGTCTAATAATCAATAAACACGCAAGGCTAAACAACATAATAATCAAACAACAGCGGAAGCGATAAAATACAAACAAGCAATAGTCATAAATGTCAAATAAACATAAATATACACATCCTCAGAACATCCATACAATCCACCTCGGGATAAAATAAACATAACTAGTCAAAGGGATACATGATCTATTGAGTCCAATGTATATAACAAAACATTGGACTCGCAAAATCCTAAACAAAAGCCCCTAATCTATATCAAGTGATGTGACCGTCGGGAACAGCTCCTGACGCCTCCTGCTGCGGACCGTCAGACTCTGTACCTGCCCACATCCATAAAAAGGAGGGGATGAGCGAATGATCGCCCAGTATGTGACCCAGTATTATCCCTTCAGGGATCCTCTTAAGTCAAAGCACATTTTAATTCGAAATCTACGTAAAGTCGGTAATTCACTTTTAATGCATATGCTACAGAAATTAAAACCTATCATAGTACTACAAAAGAAAAATATACATATAATAGATGACATGATGTGATTATCCTATTATGCCAAAATGCCAAAGTTTCCCAAAACAAAATATGAGGATCAATATTATACTCAACCGAAGTCCAGCACAATAGGTACTGTGTGTACAATTTGATATAGTAATAGTACGGATAATTTTGTCACCCCGTGCCGTGCCCAGTTCAATCAAATTGAATTTGTATCTCAAAAGTGACATAACACAAGGACTGCGATCAGAGGGGCAAAGATACCCGATGCCTAATGACATCGAGCTTTGCCCCAATTACTTCAACCCGTAGGCTGGTGCACGCTAGCCGATGGTTATATCGAAATTCGTGTAACATCCAAGGACTGCGATCAGAGGAGCAAAGGTACCCGATGCCTAAGGACATCGAGCTTTGCCCCAATTACTTCAACCCGTAGGCTGGTGCACGCTAGCCGATGGTTACACTTAATTCCATGTGTTTTCCTTCTCTAAGACGATTCATCACCAAACATATAAAATAGGAGAAAACTACAAGCAATGCGTAAGAATAAGTTAATTCGTCTCCTCATGTGCAGAGACGAAACTCCACCATCCGGCCAGATCAATGGGACAAGGGCTCGTGAGCGGCCCATAACAACAAAAATAAAATCTGCCACCGCAACCTCGGCAGCCGTACTAGGCAAGTAGCTCCTAATGTAGGAGGGGATAGCTCCCGAATCGTCTCCGGACTCGTGATCGGTCCGCACAAAATGTAAAATGATCGAAAATGATATACTACCAAGCTCATGCATATAATAATAATAATCCTAGTAAGACCTCTAAGGGATCAAGTGACCCCTCAGCCCAATGACCCACAAACCGTCACGCATCCCATGCCTACGTGACGGAAAGCAATCATTCGGTCTTCTATCTCACGCTCACCAATGCACATGCTTAACTACGATAATATGTTGTCCTCTACGAGAAGGGGACAACTAGTATCCTAATATATTATTAATTAAATTACACTACTCCTAAGAAAGCATTAAATTTTCAATTTAAAAGGGGTTATGCAAATCCTAATTTACAGTTCAGAAAGGACTAAACATGCTCTAATGCAACTACAAAATTTAAAGTACAGATGTCAGGTCAAGTGGTCGACTGGTGAGAGTACGCCACGAAAGAAAAATACAGATATCCCACACCTGATAGCTGCAGGGGTAGAAGGAGATAGCACTATAGATCACCGTAATCTGCACAATCCTCGCCTGCTCCGGTGTAACCGTCAGCGGGATCAAACCACAGGTCGAACTCGGTGTAGGTCGGATGACCTGTAATTTAGTCGTAACTTAATTAGAGTCTATACTAAGTATTCGTGACCCTTATTACCCCGTTTGCTTAATTTCACTAAGTGTTCGAATCTGCTCAACCGGTTCGATCGATTTTATTCGATTCCGATTGAGCATAAAATTAGGTCAAGGTTGGTTTAATTTAATTTAATGTAATTTTAAATATTCATAACTTTTAACTTAAGGATATTACATATTTTTACAATAAAAATTAGTAATGTATAACCTACGTAATTTAAATTGCTATTATAAATTTTCTATTTAATCACTTGTAAAATAACGTATTTTCCTAATTAATTAAGCTACAAGAAATTTTAGATCTTAAGTACGAAATTTGTAAGTGTTAATTATTTAGTTAGAATATTTCTAAAGTTTTACGAATTTACTCTAATAATTTGTACAAGTCAATAACTTATAAATATAAAATAATATGTGATTATCTACTTATTTAATTTAATCTAATATGTGCTTAACATTTAAAAATCCTAACTACTCAACTTTTAATTAATTAAAATCCTAATTAATCTACATGTGTTGAAATATTTTTATTGGATCATACCATTATAAGTTAAGTAGTATTCACATAGTTTATTAATAAACTACATTGCGTTATGAAAAGAAATATTCAATTGAGTTTATACACATATATTCTTATGCACATAATTTAATCGTACATAGTTCTATCATCACCTAATGTTTTTACTTGTCCTTAGAATATATGTATTAACATACTTTAATTAATAAAATTACTTTTAACTAATGGTATCTTTTATAATTAATTAATTTGTCACTTTTAATGAATTTTGTTTAAATTTCGGTTTGTGAGCCCATATATAATATATTTTCGGATTGGACTTGAGCCCAAATTATAAGAATTTAATTCTAAAGCCGAAGCCTCTTTTTATTAGAAAATCAATGGCCCATCATCATTTATCTAAATTACTTTGGCCCATCTAAAATTAATTCAATTTGGCCGAACCCATCATAATTTAATTATCTCCATTTTATGATTCCACCCCTCAAATTAAGAAAAATTACCCCAAGTCAAGAATTTACAACTACACTCCTTAATTTTATACAATTTACGCATAGGTCCCTATAATTTCAGATTCAGTACCGGCAGTATCACTGGGCTGTACCAACTGGTACAGCACCTTCTAACATCAATCAGCAAGCCGAGACAGCAATTCCAATCACAAAACAAAGGTCAAGGCAGTCCCACATATCAAAATCAAGCAACCGCAACAAACAAAAAGGGGGTTTGTACCAGCAACAGAATCAATTCGAAACCCCACAAGGCACGATGGTCACAAGTCAATTAATTTGGCACGAAGGCCACAGTTCAGCATCAGCCGCAAGCCACAAGGCAACAGAAATTAATTAAACGAGTTTAGGGTTACCCGAGGAGTTTGAATCGCACAAATCGAAGGCAAGCAAGCACCAACTTTCGGGTTCGGGTAAAATCGCAGTACCAAGAGTGGTACAATCGTAGCACCAAAGACAAACCACCGCACAACAGTGAAACTCGCAGCACACAACAAATCACAGCACAAAGCACCACAACAATGGCGCAGCCAACAGCAAACTCGCAGCACACACACAAATCACAGCACCCAGAACAAAAATCGCAGCACCAACCGAAAATAGCAAAGAGAGATAGATGGTAGAGAGAGTTTGAATCAGCTAAAGAGAGAGAGAGAGAGAGAGAGAGGTTTGCTGCTGGAGTGGGATCGGAGAAGGTGAAGGAGAGAGGCAGAGGTGGTCGGAGTAAGTAGCACAGAGAGAGAGAGAGATCGGTTGCCTTTGTTGCAAGAGAGAAGAGAGAGGGAGTGTGATCGGCGGAATCAAAGAGAGAGAGAGAGCCTCGGTTCTTTGTCGCCAGAAGAAGGAAGAGAGGGAGAGTAATGAAGTTTCGGGAATGGGGGGGGGGCTGGTTTCGCCAGAAGGAGAAGACAAAAAAAAGGGGGGACACGTAGGGGAAAGGAAAAAGGGAATCCAAGGGAGGGGGTCTGCTTTGAGATCCGCACTGAGTAAAACTGAACGGTGGGGATAATTCCAAGAGTAGTGATAACAACAACAAAACAATATGCTGCTTTGAGATTCGTGTTAATTTATATGAACGGTTTGGGATTTCTCTAATAATTAAAAAGGATCCAATGTGGTGATATCCACATCTAATTTAGGAATTAAACGAGACTCGTGGTCAAAATTTAAATGCGTATTTATCGGTCATTAGTCGTGGTTATTTATTCATTTATTAAATTTGTTTCATCAGTCAGTCGTATTAAATTCGGAATTACGTACTCACAGGAATTTAAATTTAAATTTAAATATAAACTTCGTAAATTTTAAATTAGAAAATTACGTATATAATCGTCTTAGTTCATTTAATTTAATAACAATCTACTCTCTTGTTAAATTTTTAAATCTTAATGTCTTAACTTCAACCAAAATTCCTAATTTATTAAATTAAATTAAATAATCAATTTGTAACCATTTAATCTAAATTTTTTTTTTTGTTTAACCTAATTAAATTAATTTAAGTTTTAATTAGTCGCAAATCTCGATCACTAACTAATTAATTAAGTTTAAATTTACGGGCTATAACATTCTCCCCCCCTAATAAAAAGTTCGTCCCGAAACGAAAAAATGCGTTCGTAAAAGACGAAATTGCGAGTAGTATTATTCTATCTGTGGTTATGCATCCGTTGCACAAGTCTCGTCGACTAATTAGTCACTGGAACTAGATATCTTAGCGGTTATGTCATTTCTTACGCAGGTTCATGATAGGATTTGCTCTAGCACGTCCCTCGTGGCTCTTATTTTGTTCCTTGCATAGATCATCGACGGGATTCGTAATACGTAGTTGAGTGCTTCATTATAAGCTTCATCTTCGACTCTCCAAGTCAATGCGGAGACTAGAAGCCTTCAAGTGCGTCGATTTTAAGTTATGCAGCTGAGTTAATAAGCTTCTAAAGCAAAGATGTGAGAATGTCGAGAGGGTACGAAACTCCAACAATTAGTGTAGCGAAATGAAGCTTTTAGGAAATGAAAGGAATCTAAATCGGGCTGAATCATTTAATTTGGTTAATTCATGTAAGGTCAGGAAAGAATTCGTCAAGCTCAGTTTATTCGAATAACCCAAGCTAGGTTTGATTTGGGAACTCAAAAAGGGTATATATAAAGTTTAGAAGGCAAAATACCAATTTGTTATAATCACACAATCTAGTCATACAATGAGCTTCATTGGATTGATAGCAAGAAGGGGCTAAACGTAATCAGAATGCCATAATTCAAGTTTCGATGACGAATTAGAATTTCAAATTAATGAAACGGATTACTCAACTTTGTTCAGTTCAAATGGCTTAGAAGAGATTCAATAATAACCAATGATTACAATCTGGGGACGAATTTTCGAGTTAGGAGTTACGTTTGTGATTAATAGGTACACCAAATATAGGTAAATAATTCATTAATATTGGAGGAGAAGTGAACCAGATTCAATCACATAACTTATCCAATTTAGGTAGGTCAAAGGAGATCAATTCTAATGATTTAATTCGGATCAAATTTAAGAAACGGCAGGGACGCGAGTTACGTTGGATAGCTCGAATAGAACTGTCTTAGAGATGGTTGAAACACAATCTACTTCGAGTTTAATCAGAATCCAAATTAATATTTTTCAATAAATAACTTGATGGCACTGATCAATTGAATTAAGCTGTATTGTCTAGTTGAACGACAACTTGATAAAATTGATAATTAGTCAATGAGTCAAGTATGAGAATTAATTTCTCGAATTTGGATAGCAAATGTACGCTTTAAGTTCAAATGGAATGATAATCACTCCTTAACACACAAAATTGTTTAATTTAATTTAATTTGATATTGTCTAGCTCAACCCTATACATTTAGGTAAATATAGAATCAAGTTTAATTAATGTCATTCGGAGTAATCAATCGAAATTTGATCGCATAATTTCCAACGGAGTCAAGCGGATATAATTGAATTAGATAGAATTTCAAACGGTCAAATAAACGCCACATTTTCTATAGTTGGCAACAAATGTAGTGCTCGAAAATCAAGTTGTAGCCAAGAATAGTCACATTAGTACAATTCAATCGAGGTTGGAATACCATGGAATAAGTTTTCTTATGGAATAATATTGAAATCAAATCATAACGGAAATACACCTCTTAAGAATTTCTGATTATATAAATGGTTCGTGCACTACCATTGAGCTTCAGATTTTGGACTTGAGTGATGATCAGGAAGGATCGACTTGGACTTGAGTGATGATCAAGAATATTTGAATTAGCGAGAGGTGTTTTGTTAACAATCAGCCCAGCATTCCACTAAACTATAGGAATCAACTCCTAGGGGATGATCGTGGTTTGAGCCAAATTAGATTTAATTAAAAATGTCATATCGATAGTTTAAGACTTGATTACTATATTTCAAATTATTCTAGGTAACTGGAGTTAAAATTCGTACAGCGGTAGTTCGAACCAAACGACGTTTTTCTCCAAGCATTTCTCTCAGAGACACTTCAATTGGAGCTTGTTCGATCGTCACTGCAGAGAAGAAGGCAGAAGTATCGAGGTGTCAAGTCGAACCCATTTTTGGCATTTGGTCAGTTAACGAGAAAGTACACGCAGATCTTCTGTCGATAGTCGCAGTGGAGGAGATGAGCTACTACTCCCCCTCAGGTGAAAAACAACAAGTCAAAGGAGACTGTCGCACAACCGCGTCGAGTCCATACTCCTCTCGAGGTGGTGGCGGATGAGATGAGGTTAGCGATGGTAGAGAGGGTGGAGGCTGTCTGCCTGTAAAGCTCTGCGATAAACCTTCTCGATTATATTCCGCTACTCTTCGGGGTAAGCACGTGGCACTACGAGAAGTGGCATTGTGACCTCGCATTATGGATGGCTGGAATTGAACCATAGGTGCCGTGATGAAGTGTTACTCGCATATTAGGTCACACAATATTCTTGGATCTTATAATCTAAAACGTTAGTGTTTAACTATGTTGGCATTTTCGAGGTAACATCGGGTCTCCACGTCATAGTTCTTAGCCAGTTCGAGTTTCCTCCATCCTTGTACACGAATATCTGCTTCAAGTTCTTAAGGTCGATAATCGAGGTGACGAACCGCCTCCTGAGTGTTTCAGGACTTATATCGCGTAGCCGTCCACTCGAACTTAGTCACGGGTGTAATAATTTGGATTGAAGGCAAATAAATCGTGAAGATAATCCTGTGATCGTAATTATTTCTTGTAAATCCACCTCATACAGGTGGAGCAAAAATGACGAATACGATTTCGCTTTAGTAGAGCAGATAGAACGTAATAGGGTGAAGCTCGATTGTCGATGTCTACGTGAGATACTATTTAAAGTATCGATCAAGTGCTTTGACTCGTATATATTAATATTTATCAACTTATGACTTTGCTTCTTATTGTTTAGTGAATGGTATTCGGTTTATCGTACAAAGGATTACGATAAACCTGGCTCTGATACCACCCAAAGGATGTCACACCCAACCAGGATTTCCGGATTAGGATGTGATCAATCCCCGCCTCGTGTCTAATAATCAATAAACACGCAAGCTAAACAACATAATAATCAAACAACAGCGGAAGCAATATAGTCAACAAGCAATAGTCATAAATATCAAATAAACATACATATACACACATCCATACAATCCACCTCGGGATAAAATAAACATAACTAATCAAAAAGGGATACATGATCTATTGAGTCCAATATATATAACAAAACATTGGACTCGCAAATCCTAAACAAAAGCCCCTAATCTATATCAAGTGATGTGACCGTCGGGGACAGCTCTGACGCCTCCGCTGCGACCGT
>JAJGRW010002533.1:0-34903 GCA_025461045.1 Carex parvula | reverse complement strand
TTGACGGGTTTAATCACCGTCGTTGTCTTAAATTTCGTGCGAAATGCTTTGAAATCGGGCGTGTCTGTTTCAATTTTCGTGCGCACAAATCTTAAATTAGATCGGACAGTCACCATGCTCGTTGAACCTAAAAGTAGGTCCGATGGGCATCGGACCTACTCCGTTCTCACGAAAACAATGCAAGTCAGACGTACGATCAGAGAAGTGTAATAAATGAGAACAAAGTAGGTCCGATGCCCATCGGACCTACTTTTAGGTTCAACGAGCATTATAACCGTCCGATCTAACTTAAGATTTGTTCGCACGAAATTGAAACAGACACGTACGAAGTTTAAAGTGTTCCGCACCAATCTTAAAGCAAATAGACGGTTGTTAAACCCATCGAATCAAAGTAGGTCCGATGACCATCGGACCTACTGTCAATACGTAATAAAAACTCTTAAATCATATACCAGGTGCAGTCAATTTATTACATTTAATCTCGAGAATTTCTTAGTTGCTCCCTTATCTAAAGGAAATTATTGCTGGGTAACTGGGTCCCAAGTTAAAACTATGACTAATCTTGTGCTTCTAGAGCAAGCATTACTTATTTTTCTTTTCATCCCGCGTAACAAGTTAACAACCAAAAGTCTACCCGACTGCGTTCTGCCCCTATATTCCATTCTTTCTTTTACCAGTTGAATATCTCTCTCTCTCTCTAGATCCAAATCGCCATGGCCAAGCTCAAGAGCTTCGCTCTCCCCTTTCTTCTCCTTTTTGTGCTCCTCCCGTTGTCACGCGCCGAGATAAAGAACCTCAATTTCAATAGCGACTCGCGTAGCTCCATCCTCTTCGAGAAATTCGGATTCAATCATCGTGGGACAGTCTCGATCGCCTTATCAGATGCCTCTTTTGCTTCCGCGGATCCTTCTCTGCTGGGTTTCTTTCTCTTATCCGACGAATCTCTTTCAGGCGATCTATGAATCTCAGAACAATGCTTCACCTGAGAACTTCCCGAGCCCGAACCCTAGCTGCGTGCTGTACAGTCCTTATGTGAAGCTTTTGTTTACTTTTACTGAGCTCACAGCGGCTGGGACTTTCAATAAGTCCTTTACAGTTACACATCCTGATGAGTATAGTCTATTCTTTGCGAGCTGCGCGGCGGGCACGACCGTCTCGATGAAGGTGCACACGGAGATGTTTAATATCGATCCAGATGGTACAAAGTATGAAGGTTTTCTTACTTGCTTGAAAAAAATCTCAATTTTTTTTTGTTTTAGAGATTAATTAGCAATTTAATGATAGTCTAGGAATATAGGAACTTGAGCACAAAATATTTGTTTGGCATGTGGATTAGTTAATATTGCTATACATTATTGTCCTAGGTTTTCTTCACTTTCTTAATGAACTAAGCATAAAAATTCTAGTAAGGAAAATTTGTTGCCTTTTTTTTTCATCACTTCTTTGCAACTGAAGCAGGTGCTTTGAGTAGATCTGAACCTTAAATTTGAATCGAAATTTGAATATTAACTCTGGGAACTAGACAATTACCTGATAAGCGAAGATTTTTCTAGTTGGCCAAATGCCTAGCCTCTTTTTTACCATAACTTTCTACTAGTTTTCACTAAAACCACCTCAACCTTTTCGCTGGGCATAGTTTTTTATTTTTTGGTTCCTCGGTGTCTAATTAAGTACCAAACTGCACATGAAAAATAGAGCAGACTGGCACAGTATTAGGTGTATGTTACAGTAAAAAGTTATTGGTGAGAATGAGCTCAACATCTTATTCCATCAGGAACTACCTGTCAGTGGGTCAATGGGCTGTACCGTCCATCTACACTGTCTCGGCAATTGCGTACTTCATTTTCCTAGCTGCGTGGCTGTACATCTCTCTGATCCAGAACCGCCACACTGCTCACCGCATCCACCACCTCATGTCGGGTCTACTACTAGTTCGATCCCTCTATCTCCTCTCAGCCACTGAAGACCAGCACTACATACGGGTCACTGGGTTGGCCCATGGCTGGGATGTTGCCTTCTACCTCTTCCAGCTCCTCAAGGGTGTTCTCTTGTTTGCCGTTATAGTGCTCATAGGGACAGGATGGTCTTTTCTCAAGCCCTTTTTACAGGATAAGGAGAAGAAGGTGCTTATGGTGGTTATCCCGCTCCAAGTTGTGGCAAATATTGCTTCTGCGGTGATTGGCGAAACAGGCCCCTTCATCATGAATTATGTCACATGGAACCAGGTATTGAGAAGTTGGTGTAGGTGCCTTGCCTGTGTTGTTTGTTGGCAAACTGGTTTCTTACTGGATAGTCTGATCCTCTGAGGTTAATTGGGTTCAGAACTTACCTAAAATAAGGAAAATTTGAGCAATCAAAGGCTATCTTAGTTTTGTATTACTGGGTATATCCTTTGTTGTCTACTGAGCTACCAAAAACCAGTCCTGTTTTTTTAGACTAGTTTAATAACTCTGGATCTGTATCAGTCTGGCTTATACTCTTAAAACATTTTATTGTTACTGATGTGATGTTTGGTACCAACTAATAGTTTACATAGCATGACTTACTGTACTACTGTTAATCATAATTCCTTTTCCACTAGATGAGTTATATCATTGATGGATTCAATTTGTTTTGTACTCGTATTTATTGTTGTCAACAACTAGATATTCCTCCTTGTTGATGTGGCATGCTGCTGTGCGGTGCTCTTCCCCATTGTGTGGTCGATCAGAACCCTTCGTGAGACCTCAAAAACCGATGGTAAGGCAGCCCGAAATCTTGCAAAGCTGACCCTATTCCGCCAGTTCTACATGGTAGTGATTGGATACCTCTACTTCACACGCATAATAGTATATGCTCTGAAGACAATAGCATCATACAAGTACCGGTGGGTCAGCGTGGCAGCTGAGGAGGCAGTCACACTTGCATTCTACCTCTACATGTTTTACATGTTCAGGCCTGTTGAGAGGAATCAGTACTTTATGCTTGATGAAGACGAGGAGGAGGCTGCTGAGCTGGCGCTTCGTGAAGAGGAGTTTGAGCTCTAGATATGTCAATGCAGTTTTTGTTTCACGTCAGTCTTTCTTGTACTTCTATTATATTCTTTTTGTCAGATGCAGTTACATGACATTTGAACTTCTTCAGTACAAATTAGATATTACAAATACAGCTGGCATAATTGTTTCTTTCTATAGTTTATTTTATATTCATTTGTGTTTTAGTGGGTTTCATGAGTGAATCAGGGGACTACTCGCGGTATTAACATATATGTTTGGTGGCTAAAAAATAGATAATTTGTAATGGTCAAGGTACCAAGTGTTGTTCACAGTAACCTGCATGCCTTTATGGATATGACAAACATCACATGTATACTTTATTTGATTGTTTTATCAATAAAACCAGAGCTAGTTCCTTCATCCAGCTTATGCAGAGTTATGCATAGTGTGAACAGAGCTGTTTAAATAAAACAAGCTGGAGAAGAAAACAAAAATCAATGTATGAAAAGTTTTTTTCGGGTGTGTCTATTCTGTGTTAACTTAGGTCAGATGAATGCAAGGTTTGAAATCGCCTAATGAATATAAAATGTTGTATTCCTAGGTGTATATGTTGGAAGTATCGGGTCATTAGAAATGATTTTTCCATGGGTTCAGTATTAACCATTCAGTTTTTAGATATTTTTTCTTATTTTTAAGTATATACCCTATTAGCAAACTTGTAATGGCGAGAATTAGGTACTAACTTGAGCCTGGCTGAAATGGGTTAAATTCTTGGCTTGGCAAGCCTGGAGCGAGTCACGTGAAGGGTAATTATTGCGGTGTTAGGATTTTCTATGGCATGATAACATAATAGTGAAGGATCAAAATGTTGTCTGAGCGAGCCTTGCTCTATACCTATAGTTAGAAACCCTCTTTTGATGAAATGGATGTGGGAGGATATCAGGGATTTTCATGTTTGTCAAAATTAACGATGATGCTCACAGGTGTTTTGTGATGAATAGTACTTCAGGGGCAGAAATGTATATTGTTCTTGTTGTGGATGATAGGATGTTTACTCGTGCAATTTAATATCTTTGATTATGCAAGTTTCGGATTGATCAGAGCAAAAGAAGCCAACATGGACCCATTTATGAAAGAATCAAGTTAAAAAATAACCATTTTTGTTATATTCAAAATAACTTGTTCTGTAAGCTAGGCAGTAGGATTGTGACATTTTTAATAGTTTATTTGCACTTCTTAAATTGAATGTTCAATTTGATACTAGTATCGGAGCCGTGCGTTGCTATTAATAGAAAAAAAAATTCTCATACAAAATAACATATTTTCATATATAATAGACCAATAAAAGAATAATTATTTAACAATAAAAAATATACTAACCTATTCTCATACAAATGTAACACTCATTCTTTAAAGAATGACATACTTTTGAGCTTTTCTTTTACTGGTACATAATAGTTTTTTTGTTTATGTTGCTTAAAGGGGTAGACGAGAGAAAAAAACTCATTCAAATAAGTTGTATTGTTTGTTGTTGTCATTTTATGACACATTTTATTGGCAATATTATGATTTTTGTTATTATTACAAGGGTTATCATCCTCTCCCTATAATTTATATGCATTTGTGTAACTACATAGAGAATAAAATCATGTCTGCTTAAATAAATCATTAAATGATAATAATATCGAGCAAAGCTAGGGTGGATGTGCTCACCAAGAGGAGTTGGTGAGCACCACTCCCAAACGTCTATTGGATTATTTTCAAACGACAAATTCATGAGTGATGCATGTATGTGAATTTTTTTTTTAAGTTTCGAATTCATTTAATACAAAGTCAAGCGGTAAAAAAAAATGAACATTTAATGAGGTGTTTTATGTATTTATTTTTCATCAATATTTTGACCGCTTGACTTTGTACTAAATGAATTTGAAACTTTCAAAATTTTGCATATACAGGCATCACTCATTACATAGATGGATTTCAACTAGGGGTGGTAAACGGAGCGGATTCGGAGCGGATAATGCCAATACTTAAATTTCGAGTGATATCACTTCCTTTTTTTTCTATTAGAGACAAGAGCAAAATAAGCAGGGTATGCTTCTATGCACCTAAGGACTCTTTGTAAACTGAGCATATTTTCATTTTTAAAGTTCAAACAGCGATCCGACCGTTCAACATTATCTCCATATTAAAATGTACTTGGAGGTCAAAATTGTTACATTTTTTGAATTTTTTTACTATTTATTAAGTATTTACAAAACTAGTCAAATTCAGACCATTGAATGTGTACCCATTCTTAATTAAATTAGTAAAAAAAATTCAAAAAAAAATGTAAAATTTGGACCCTCCAAGTAATTTTAATATGGATATAATGTTTGAACGGTCGGTATCAACTGTGAACTCCGAAAATGAAACATATGCTCATTCTTACAACTAGAGGTCCATAGGTGCAGTAGAAGTAATATGCTAATATAAGACAATCTACACATGAAAATTGACTGATTTTTTGTTTAAACTTATTATGATAGATTACTTCTTTTGACATACTAAATGACGCAATATTTATACTAAATACCTAAAATTACTTGAGGATTATGGTTTATTGAATCATCTATTGAATGTTACTATTGCACTAAAATTCATTACATTACGCTAAAGTACAGTAAATACATTATTAATATGGACGATATCTTCACTAAAAAGGCGAAAAACAATGGCGAAACTTCAAACGGTCATAAAACGGCGCTCAAGTGTCCGATTTCAGCAAATGACCACTTTTCGGAAAGCTTGCAAAAATATGCATGCGTCTGTGCCCGCGATGCCGGATTCCAAAATTCAGAATCGCCAAAAAACAAAGGGAAGAGCCTCAAAACTTGAGTTGAAGTTTCCGATTAAGATTTTCATTTCTATTATTCAATCCAAGTAGCTCAGTAAATTAGTTACATAATGAACTTGTAGAATACCAATTTTTACTATTTTTGGAATTTTTTTACTTTTTTATGATTCATGAAAGATGGCACAAAATGTGTCTACTTTAGCATAATTTACCGTATTTCAACATAATTAGCGAAGTTATTGTAATTTAGCGTAATTTAGTGTAATTCAACATAATTTCAAGTAATTTAGTGTGTTTTAGTATAAATATGCTAATTATAAATAAAAAGAAGTAATCTAACAAATAATTTAAACAAAAAATTTAAATTTTCAGTGTTAGATTTCTTTATTTTTGGTCTTCTTAGTATCTCTAAAAAAAAAAAACACCTGGACCGAATTGGCAATTCGGTCCAGGTTAAAAAAAGCCTTTCGAAATTGAGCTGGACCGAATTGGCAATTCGGTCCGGAGATTGAGCTGGACCGAATTGGCAATTCGGTTTTGATGGTTTTTCTAAATCTTGCTGCAATCATGTTGTTTATTTAAAATTGATTATTTTAATTATGGTTTTTAAAAAAAATCCTAATAATTTTCTTCTTCATTTTATCATCCCAACCCATAAATCCTCAACGGCCTGTCCCGTATCACAATCTTTATAATTGTCTACTTGAACACTTTGAAATAACATATAATATGAATTTTACAAAGAAACCCTTCAACTTGGAAAGAATTAATACGGTTATCCAGTTAGCTTTACCTTAATTATCGGTTACTCTATTGCTTTGATTTTCTTTATACTGACTACTGAGAGATGGAGATGACAGTGGCGGGACCAATTTTGCTGATAATTGATACAGCTAATATAATATTTAGTCCGAGCAAAAAGAGTTATTATATATTGATGCAATTTGATTCTTAGGACATATGTCAAAGTTGGTAATTAATATGATTTAATACTAATACTTGTGGCATGTATAAAATTGCTCATCATAGAATGGGGACATATGTCAAAGTTGGTAATTCCGTCATTTCTCTGAAACGATATTTCATAGGAATGTATTCATTTTTAGATATTTTTTTCATTTTTTCTATTAATAAAAAAATTGGGTGGTGGGAGTGTAATTTAGTAATTATAATCTCCATCATATAGTGGAAGTTTCAAGTTTCTTAATATATAGTCAATCTTATTTTTTAGCAGGGGCGGAATGCTAAGTCATCCCCATTAAATTTTTAATTAATAACGAGTCCGGCTACTATAACACTAGTGTCATCTCAAATTAAATAACACCACATCTTAAACCATTGGATCTACTTTAATATTCGTGCAAAACACTAGTGTCATTTCAGTCCTATCTTGTGCACGAATATTAAAGTAGATCAAATAGTTTAAGATGTGGTGTTACTTAGTTTGAAATGACACTAATGTTATAGTAGCCGGACTCATTAATAACCCGTAAATTTAAAACTTAATTAATTAGTCTAACGATCGAGATTTGCAACTAATTAAAACTTAGGTTAATTAGATAATTTAAACGAAGGGATTAAATAATTAACTGAACGAATCGTTCTATGTAATTGACTAGTAAATTGGATTATTAACCTAGGCATGTTTATCTCTAAAAATATTAATTTCAACAAGTCCTGAAATTAATTGAATAAATAGAATTTATCAAATTAAATAGATTAAGCTAAATTATATATTGAATATATTTAAAATTAGTCAAATAATTGTAAATACAAATTTCGAGTTAACGCGATCGTATCAACAACTATTTTAAATATAATTATTAAATAAACAGATAATAAAGAAATTATAAATTAATTAAGAACAATTGAAGATTCGTAAGAAAATTTATGAAAGCCAAAATACCATCGAAACTATATGACTAGGCTTAATTGAGATTATAACTCAGAACTCCATTTGGTTTTCAAATAAATTAAACCGTTACAAATACATTTTGCACGAATCTTAAAGTTGCCAGATCCTTTTATCAAAATGGGGGCCTTAACCAAATTGGAGGATGGGTTCGGTTCCGCCTCTTTCCTTCTCTGATTACGCAGCCCCCTCTCTTCATTTTGGGGTTTTCTTCTACCCCTTCTCTCTCGCTGACAGCGGACCCCACCACCCCTTCTCTCTCGCTGACAGCGAACCCCCACCACCCCCGCACCTCTCTATTTCCTTTGCTTCCAGGAGAAGAAAAGGAGACGCTTGAGTTTCCCCCCCTTTTCTTCTTTGCTCAGTACACCCCTGACTCCTGTCGCATCGCATTTAATTCGCTCTGATAAATTCAAAATTTTCTCTCTAGCACTCAAATTCAAAATTTATGCGCTTAAAATAGCACTAGCCTTTTGGAAAACCCTACTGCTCTCCCCTTTCGCATCGCCGGGAGCATTGTCTCTACTCTCTCATCTCAGTGTTTCAGTGGAAGAAGAGTACGATCCGCTCTCGCATCTCTCCACCGCATTGTCTCTCCAACCTCGCACACTCGCCGATATCGGCTTTTCCCTCCCCGTCGCTTTGTCGGAGGTGGCCAGATGGATGCTTTTTTCGACCATATGTACAAAGTGATGGTACTCTTACCTTTTAACTCTTCCTCCGCATCGTGATCTTATATCTTGATGGATTTTAATGCCCTTGAACCATAAGTAACAGTCATTTATCTCTCTATTTTTCAGCTCTGATAGGTGTATCACTTAAGCCCCCAGTTTAGCTTTGATTTTGGAGTTTGTTTGGTTTTTCTGGAAATGCACATGTAATTTTAAATCGATTAGATAACTTTCTTGCGCCCGCACCCTTATTTTCCCTTCATTACATTTGTATGTAAAGTTTGCCTAACAATGAATTACTCAACAAATTCAGAAGCAGAGAAAAGGACATAATAAACAAATCTCTTTTGAGTTTTTGCTTTATCAGTTCATAATTAGTGGGTCATATAATCTCATGCGTAAACTGATTTCATTTTTTAATGTCAGCAAAAGGACCCAAAGCCTGGCAACAAGAGCCTTGAAAAATGTCCAGGCCCAATTCCAAACACCACAGAGAAAGAGGGGGATAAAGCTGGGAAAAAATGTTCTGTGGGACAAAATAAGGTCTGCAATTTAGCATCCTTGGAACCCATGGTAAGGTTTATCCATGCATATGATATTCTGCTTGTAACTGAAACTTATCCACACACACAGAAGGTACTTTAATGTACCTGGGGTGGAGGCAGAATTTTTTACTATAGGGGTCAAAATATATGCACAAATTACTGATTATTTTTTCTTAGAAAGATATGGGGGTCAGTTTTAGAAAATTTGTAAAGAAGTATGGGATTCAGATCAGCATATATATAACATTTTTATTTAAAATATGTCATTTGATTGAATTTACCAAAGATCAGAAAATCAGGCGACAATTTCTGATGTGTCTGAGATGGACTTTAGAATTGATAAAATATTTGTTATCTTCATTTTTTTTTGTGTTACCACTGTGCTTCTTTTCCGAACTGCTTCCCTGTTATGATATTTTATTTGTGCTTATCCAAGTTAGTATGTAAATTCTGTTGTGGAGCATTAATTATGGAATTCACAATTGTCTGTACATGTCACTTTGACCCTTTGTTACCAAACCCTAAGCACATTCAGAAACAGAGAAAAAGGGATTAGAAATGAATTGGTCCAGTTATTTCTGTTCCAGCATTGAACTTGTACATTACACGTTTAATTGAATCACTGACTTAGTTTTTCATGTCAGCAAACTGGAAAGAGTTTTGAGGGCCAACTACTGGTAAAATTTGAATCCTCAGAATCCACGGTATGGTTCCTCCATGTGATTTTATGCTACGTCAGTTTATGTTTTCCGTTGAGTTACCGAGCAAAAGAAAAATAACTTTTTTAATTGAGAGGTGTGATACCAGAAATAGTAACCAGTAACAAAGATGGGATGTTAAAGACATGGTAAATTCTCATAGCTAGGAAAAAATTGTAATTTTCTCTTGTTTGTAATTGAAGGGATCTATTTTTAGAATGTGATTATTTTTTGGGCCTCTCTTATCATTGGCTGTTCGAAGTTATTGTTGATAGACAGCTACTTAAGACACTATAATTCAATGTTTATGCCAGGAAGTGGAGCCCCAACCTGGCATCAGCAGCCATGCAGACCAACCGAGCTCAAATACCAACAGCAGTATGGTAGAGAAAGATAAAACTGGAAAAGATAGTTATGAGGGAAAAAATGGGGATGCAGATTTTAAATCAGTTAAAGCTGCAGTAAGTTTTCCCTTGCCTTTTGATATTCACATTTGAGATCCCCGTCCTCAATCAGAAAATGATTGCAATGTACATATTAATTTTTTAAATTGCATGCTTAATTAATACTGTTAATTTTCGCATTGCATACCTTTAACTGACATGTATAGGATTGAACAATTTACTAGGTTGTGTGATTGGTTACCAAGCAAATTTAGACGGAAATAGAAGACAAATGTTGTTCGAGTCCATTTTGTTTGCTTTTTGTTGATCAATTAAGTGATTTTGCTTTTTTTTTTTTTTTTGCATGTCAGATGATGGAGCCACAGCCAAGCATCAGTAGTGATTCGCACAACCTTAGGTCTCAATCTCTCAATCTCTCTTTTAAATGTCATATCATAAGTTTGCATGTGTAATACTTAGGTCTCAATCTCTCTTTTAATGAACAATGGTAAATAGTTATCATGATATAAAATAGATTGTAGGCAAAAATAAATTATAGGCAGTGATCTGTTGTAGCAATCACAGTACCATTTGTGCAGGTATCATAGTTGTGGTACAAGCTGTTACTAAGTGGTACCACAACAGGCACAAAAAAGATTTCTTTCGTGAACTACCGCCCCTTTGAGAGTCTGGAGCCGTACCTGAGTCCCTACTTGCATACCTTGACCTGAGAATACTTGGCTGATGTTCTTTTTGTTACTTGTTTAGATTGAAAAGTACCTAACAATAATATAAATGAATAGGAATGAGAAGGCTAGGCAGGTCGTTCCTGTTGATTTCACAGTATTGAAGCACATAAAAGATCCAGACGCCTTCATAAAGAAGTACTATGAACTGGAAGGTAATGCTATTGCTTGTGGTGTTTATATGTAGGTGGTCGTGCAACATTTTGAAACTACACCAAGAATTGTAGATAATCACATATTTTTAATGAAAATATATTTCCAATTGAAAGTCAACAAATAGTGCACTTAGTTTTAATTAAATCCCCCGTCCCCTACGGAAAGCCCAGCTTGAACTATACTGAAATCTGTAAGGTAGATGCTTAATGTTGGATTTATTGTAAGTTATGGTTTGATTTGGTCAATAGAGAAATATTTAGTTACTTATGCTGGGCATAACCTTGACTCTATCTTTTTGGCTTTTTTGCAATAAATCCTAAAGAATCAAAGTTGGTGTTATGTTTGGGCAGGGTGGGCATTTGTTGCCACTGGTCCAAAGTAATTGTAATAATATACCTGAAGAAGTATTGCTGTAACAGAAACTAATTATAAGATGAGGAGGGTTCAAATGCGTCCATTTTTCATGCCTCCATTTTTAAAAACTTCAATAACTCAAAATTTAAAACTTAAAAGTTAAAATAAAACCGTTAGATATGATCTACATCATTTTACCTATGTGCTCATAAAAAATTATCATATTTCGATTTTGTTTTTATGTGAATCAATAAGTTGAAAAATCAACGTCTAGAAATTATCCACAATAGTATGTTTTTTACAAGCTCTTGATGACAATTAAATTAAAATTGAAATGTCATAATTTTTTACACGTGTATAAATAAAATGATGTAGATCATATCCAACGGTTTTATTTTGACTTTTAAGTTTTAAATTTTGAGTTATTAAAGTTTTAAAAATGGAGGTATGATGGAGGCATGAAAATGGAGGCATTTGAACCCTCCTCTTATAAGATAGTCTTTGTTTCCCAAATAATTGTAAATTTATGCCCTACCAGAATTTTTGCTTCACCTTACCCTCTATGCTGGATCTTCCCCTGAAAAGGATGTTAATTTTGTATTTGAATATGACAGTTTCTAAGTTTGTCTTGTAATTACTGCAAAATTTAGCATTAGTGGCTTAGAGCTCATTTTAATATTATATAGGTAGCGTATATCAACAATAGCAGAAACTGGTCATTTTTTTTCGTGTGATAAGAATTGCAGTATTTTGTTAGTAAGGGCTGTTAATGCTCAATTGACCCAATTTCAGGAAACCCTGTAAAGTGCTGGTTGCAGGAATTATTTACGACTAATTTAATAAAACATCAATAGTTGTATCCCCTATCTTATGCTCTTGTATGGAATACAGATGCTGTGGCAGAGATCCAGAGGCTGGGTGGGGAAGCAAAAATAATAGGAGAAAGAGTATTTAAGGCGGTGGAGGATGATCAGCCAAGGAAGCGTCGTCCTGGGCTAGGACTTCAAATGTATACCACAGTTTCCCATACTCTCTCATTAATGAAGAAAACCTCCTAAAGTTCATTGTGTGGTGCAATGTTACACAAAGTAGCCTGGTATAAACTTGTTAAATCACAAATCTGTATCGGAAGCAAAAAGCCTCAGATAAACACAAACTAAACCAAAAGCGAACAAAAAGGATTTTATTTGTATTGGCACCAGTCATGGTTGAAACTTTTTTTATTTTTTTTGAAAAATCTGGTAGACAAGGTAGAAACTTGCTCATTCATTTCTTGCTCTAATTGTCAGAATTTTTTTTTTTTTGAGTTTGTTGAATACATGAAATAAACAATTTGCATACCCCAACTTGTTTGGGACTAAAGGCTTGGTTGGTTGTTGGTTGTTGAAATATACAGTTTTTTTATCTCCTAGCTGTGTTGTATTCTGTCAGTTTGTCCCTCTTATATTTTCTCTGTCCTTTCTTATATTTCTGAATAGGGAACGACCTAAGTTTGTCCGTCTTCCAATGCGTCCTTTCCCTATAAAAGTGCAGCCTGCATGTACATGCCGAAACAGTGCTCCAGCACAAAGCACCAGACCGCCTGAAACTACAAAAGTGACAGATTTCTCTGGATCACAAAATGAAGCTTTATCAATCAATGAAGGTTTGATTTCTTCAATACCTGCTTTTCTTATATTCAGGCTCATGGATTGCAGTATGTTCAGTGACCTAAGGGTGGTGCACACAGGTTTACTCCTGTACAAGACTACTCTCAGCTAAAATGGTGGTACCCTTAAGATAGGAACCTTTTGGAAAATCATTTTAAGCTTATTGAAAAAAATGACAGTGTTAGGTAGATAGGCCAATTTTCTCTGTCTATCTAATTTTTCTCCACCATTCAACATAAACAGAGCTGGAGATGTATGCCTTGCAGAACCTGCTTTCAAATCTCGAGACAATTCCTTATGATGATGATGCGATGGCCTTGGCAATGGTTTTTGAATTGCTAGGCCTTAGACAACACATGATACCCCCCTTGGTCATTCCCGAAATGCCAAAATTCTCCAGATTGGATGTTGTAAGGTCCCCTTGGACACCACTTCCATCCCTCGAGAGATTGAGAGAACAAAGAGGAGTGGACACATTGATTGCTTTTCAACAATTAACAAGGAACATTTTTGGAAGAAGTCCAGACTCATATTATAGTGATGATGATACCAATCCACTACCCGGGGTTGGTTCTGTCAGGAGTCTGAGCACTTCACCTGGCTACCAGTTTAGTTTTGAAAATGAGGCTAGTACCTTTTCCCTCTGCACTTATATACTTGTTAGGTTTATGGTTTTATTTATTTGTATGTATGCATATTTCAGGAAATCAATACACCATCTCATGCGGGACCTTCTGGTTGTCCTAATGTAGAAATGGAAGAGTTTCCTTCGCAAGAAAAGGTATGTGGTTAACATTTTTCTTTTGAAGGTTAGGGGGCGAAAGAAAAGTTTACAACCTAAGTAGATATTACAAGCCAGTTATAAAGTAAACAGTACAGCAAGCATAGTTCGATAATAACTCGCAAACCCCGCCCCTGGACCTGAATTGCAGTTCTGAAGCTGTCTATTAACAGTGCCGGTGCCATTGGTATATTTCAAGGGCTGTGCCCAACATCGTGCAGCGCATATTGTTGTTGGAGAAGATCCTCACATTCTCTCTCTCCACCGTGCCCAACATTGTGCCGCCCGTATTGTTCCATATTGGTTGCCACAATACTCTCCTGTTAGCCACCAAATAGCATCTATGGTTTCCAGGTTGTTTACTGACCAGGAGAGATTGTAGTGTGCCAGTAGCCCTCGCCAGAAACGTCAAAGGGAAAGCAAGATGAAGTACCAACTCTGACCAGATTAGCAAAGAGCCCACCATAAATTGATCAAATTAGTTTTGTTGGGCCAACATTGTGTGCTTTTTGTGTGACATTAAATTTTATATTTATTTCAGGTTCCTGAAATGACATCTGAAGCAAGAGGTGGCAACTTCTCAGACGATGATGACGCTGGCAATGACATGCCAGATGAACCAGAGATGCATTCACCATGGGACAATTCACCTGTCAACATAGAAGTTGCAGTGTCTGGGATGCCAACGGAGAATCCCCCTTTTATCGAGGTGTCACCATCTGCAGTGACATTGGAGAATCAACCAGAGGTATGATAAATGAAATCATGAGAAAATTAAAAGAACCAAATTTGTTGTTCATTTCTTGCTCTCAAACTACACATCTTACCTTAGTATTTACAGCCTCGTTTGGTATTACCTAGTCGGGGTTAAAGATTTCTCACTACTCTTTATTCAAATTCAATCAATGCATTATATCGACCGGAAAAATGATAACCTTGCATAAACCCCCTAGAGCAAACAATTAAAGAATTTATATCGAGTTTAATGAAAAATTTGGAAGGTGACTACCTACCACCTCAAAGAAAAGGGAGATTCAAACAATGGATATTTCTTACTCTGTGCCAGTCTGGTCCTTACCAACCTATCAGTCCTTACCAACCTATCAGTTCTTTTACTCAAATTTCTCTTACAACAGGAAGAAGTGGTCATAAAAGAAGCTTCATGTAGAAAAGGCAAGAAAAGGGGCCTTGAACATGCAGGTGAATATCTCAAAACTAGATTCTTAAGATTCCGTCCCTTTTGGTTAAATGAAACCCCATAAATTCATTTTACACAAAAGTGTAAATTGGAGACATTTCAAGCATACAATGTTGCATAAGCAAAATATTAGTTATACCAAGAGTAAATTACACAATGGTTCTTCAAGTATTCATAAATCATAACTTCCTTTTGATCCTCAAAAAGTTTCAAAAGTACAAATATTGATCCAAAAAAGTTCATTTTCTGCCAGATCGTTCCTACTGCTATTACCAATTAACAAATTAGAAAATCCACATGGGCATCTATGTCATGATAATTTCCAAGGTGATTATAACGGCACGTGTAGTCATGATAATTTCCACATGGGCATCTATGTCTCTTTCAGCATTGAAAAGTTCTCAAAATTCAATAGATCTGGACACATTAATATTTGTTTCCTGTTATATGTTTCTAATTGGTTAATGTCAGGGTTCTAAATAGCTAGCTATTCATGTGCAAGAGCTATTCTATAGGTTTTTCGGACCGTAAAAGCGATAAAGTGATAATCGCTATTTAGAACCTTGGTTTTTAGCAAAGGTTAAAAAAGCGTCATAACGGAACGGCTAAAAAAAATGCTATTGCGCACTATTTAGAACCCTGGTTAATGTAAACTTTTAGTATTATAGAATTAGACTCAACCCGTTGAGAAAATTGATAAATCAAAATCCTGAAGCAGACCATAGGTAGTGGCATATGGTTTGGCTTCTACCTTTCTTAGCCTGGTTGAGTCAAGCCAAATTTACTCCATGCAACATCTCTGTAATGGGATGTAAACTGGCCTTATAACAAACAGACACGCCTAATTCATGTATATTCTTTTATGATACTAATGAGAGAATTTGCTTACCTACTAACCATTCATAGTTGTGGAGGGAGGTCTCGAGGAGGTGGGCGGTTTGAGGAGGAGCACCCGAATCAGGTCCAGGCCTCTCAGGCATTGGATGGGAGAGCACTTGCTTTATGCCCGAGTTGATGATAGTGAGTGTCTATTTGCAATTGATTTGTTCATTTCCCATGTACTTCTATAATCTTGATCAATTTATGCTTCTCACCTCACCTACTACATGGAGAATTAGGTGAAGTAAATACATCTAGTTGGTAGAAACTCTAACCTTGTGATCCAGATGAGGGTGCATAAGGGGAGGGGACGGGTGATCTGAACTGACTGATCCCTACTTGCTGCAGAACATAAATTTTGAGGGAAAAAGGAGGGGAGAGGAGGTGAACTCTCCCCCCTCCCTTTCCCTCCCCTTGTCTGGAGCATGGCCTAAGTTAATAAAGCAAAGAAATTAAAGTAATTTAGTAAAACATGCCTCGTAATTGCCCTATAAATGTTATGAGGTATTTATTTAGTTCTTATCTATGGATGCAACACAACCTAACATCCATCCACGAGTTGTATATGACTTCTTTCTTTTGTCTTGTACGGCTTTTAGAATTCCCTGCTGCTGTTGGTGTGAGGGAATGCTCTCCTGCTACTGTGGGGGTCCGAGTGAAAGTGAGGTCATTTGTGTCGGATGAGCATGCCGACCTCGTTGCACGGCTAGCCAAGTACTGACATCACTGAGGTGTTGTTCCTTGTGGGGAATGTGATATGTGAGACCTCATATTTTAATGGTTTAGAATTGGTTAGCGTATGTTTATTACGGTTTGTCTGATAACCTATTTTGGTTTCAGGGTTTAATTTCTTATTAACCTGTAAGATAAACTATTTGACAAGCTGTAAGATAACCTATTTTGTCTGATAACCTGTAAGATAACCTATTTTGGTTTCAGGGTTTAATTTCAGGGTTTCAGGGTGATCATCTGATTTGGATGTATTAAATATAGAGAAGTGGACATGTTTTCCCCATGTTTTTTTTTTATTCCGGAAGTACATGAAATATCAGGACTAAAATGGAGGATTAGTGCTAATTTTTTGGTGTCAAAATCAGGGACTAATAGAAGTACATTTTAATAACCATCTTGCAAAACATGAAAGGACAAAACTGAACGGTTGGACACACAAACACTTGTAGTGCCTGCTTGCAAAAAAAAAAAAAAATTTAATAACGTGGAATTTCATGTATATCCCTAGAAAATTGTGAAATTACGTATTGCCCCGTCTAAAATTCATAATATTATATTAACCCTCTAAAATTAAAAAACTCACAAATTAATCCAATTTATTGCCTTTTTATTAAAACACATTTTAAATGTAGCATGTTTTAGAGAATATTCAGCCTGCTACTTAGCCGCTGGTGAGCACAAATGGTTACTTTCTTAATTACGACGTACACACAAGTGCCTGAATGTCACAGTGTATGCGTCACAAGTAGAGAAGTTAACTATTTTCTCTCGGAAACCGACCGATTAGAAGACTGAACATTTTTGTTACACAAACTATAAATTTTTATTTTTTAATAAAGGCTAAGATGAGAAATTTATTAATTGAAAATGGGTTATAATAGAAAATGCAATAAATCAGATAAGTTTGTGATTTTTTTAAAATTAATGGGGTAAATGTGATATTATGTATATTAGAGGGAGAAATACGTAAGTTGAAGGTTTTTGAGTGACATACATGATGAAATTCCCTTAAAAAATAAATTATTCCAATTGTATTTTGATATGCAATAAGAGTCTTATAAAATCATTGTAAAATACATTAAAATTTTAAATTCTTCAATTCATCAGATGAAGCGCAAAATTTCATTTTTTTTTTTACACATATGTTAATAAGTACGCAGATATGGTGATTTGCATTTATTCTTCAAATTCATATTACAAATGTTGATATCGGTTCGCAGAATTAGTAGAATACATCAAATTGAGATAAATTTCATCAAAAGTTTGTGAATGGAAGTCGGCAATGGAACGGGGTTGTATGGGTATTGGATCATCTGTTAATCGGAACTGTTCGATCCACATTAAAATTAACAAATACTTAATTTGTACAAATTTGAAAACTGTTTGTGTAAATTTTGATATAGATTAAACAACATAGCCGAGCTGACATATTTTATTCCTATTCGATCTGATCACTATCAGAGGGGGTTCCATGCATATTAGGTCATCAGTTGGATGGAACTATTCGATCTATATCAAGATTCACAGTACTTAATAGGCTGTATATCGGCCTAAAAAATATGACAAAAATAACCTTGAAAGTTATCATTTGAAGAAGGGTATTACTGTAGGCAAATTCTTCTATGCACCTAAGGACCTATTTGTAAAATGAACATATTTTCATTTTCAAAATTCAAACAGTCGATCCAACCGTTCAACATTATCACCATATTAAAATGTACTTGGAGGTCAAATTTTACATTTTTTTGAATTTTTTTACTATTTATTAAGATGGGTACAAAATTCAATAGTCTGAATTTGACTAGTTTTGTAAAATACTTAATAAAGAGTAAAAAAATTCAAAAAATATAAATTTGACCTCCAAGTACATTTTAATATGGAGATAATGTTGAACGGTCGGATCAACTGTTTGAACTTTGAACATGAAAATATATTCATTGTACAAATAGGTCCTTAGTGCATAGAAGCATCCCTCAATATTGTATACTTATCAATGTTTTAAATAGCGTTTATAGTGTCATAGCGGGAAGGCTACAAAAAAAGCTATAGCGAATAGCGTAGCTATAGCGGAAGCTATTTCAAATAGCGTTTTTTTTTTACAAAAATTATATTATATATTTGTACTATATATTAACATTATCTAAAGTTTCATAGAACAATAAATAACACCAAATTAATTAAGAAATTATAATATTCATATTGAACTAGTACAAAAGTTCATGGTTCAAAATATCCATAATAATATCATAAACTATCGATCTTTTTCTATACAAAATATCTTAAGCATCATGATTCATTCTATTTTTTTTTCTATACAAAATAAATTTTATGGATCTTTATTTAAGTCCATATAAATTGTCTAAAAAAGCTCAATATGCATAGCGCGCAAATAGCACGCTACACGCTATGCGCTATAGCGGCCCGCTATTATCGCTATAGCGGCCGTAGCGCAATTAGCGTATTTCATGCCATAGCTTATTGTTTAGGATCCAAAAACGCTATAGCGGCGCCGCTATAGCATGCTATTTAGAACACTGATACTTATCTTAATAAGGTCCAAATTGTGAATGACCACAATCGAAAGTCGTTTCTGGTAAAACTGTAATTTTAATCCCAATTAATGTTTAATTTATAATATATTATAGAGAAACACAGTTGGAATTTTTAACGATCACTTGGATATTCTTGCAAGGATGGACTGACAATACAGTACAATTTGAATTGCTATTGAATGATACCTAATATTTAAAAAAAAATATATATATTATGAAGAGGAGAAACTTGTCAAATTTATTTATGCTTAATTTGGTATCAATCCAACGCCAAATTACCGTTGAAAACGGAACTCAAGAAATACATATTGAATTTCGTAGAGAAAATACCTATCATATCGCAATTGCCTACTAATTAAACAAATATTATTTTACATGCAAATAGTCTTTTAATTTATAACTTGGAAGAAAGTGTGCTAACAGCTAACCTAAGCATTTTTAATTATTTTTTCAAGGAAGAATTTCTGATGCAAGGCTCGTATGGTATTTTGTGCGGCTAGAAGAATATTTTTAAGGTTCTTGCCAGTTGCCACAGTGAATCTTATAATGATGTAGCCGTGTAGCTCCACCAAACAAGACTAATACTGTTGTTAGTTGATCTCCATTAATTCGCCACCTTTGTTTTATTCGTTTAATGTAGTTGAGTTCTTTGGTTCCTGGTTTCTCTCACATTCTCTGTACGGCTGTACCGGTCTACCACACAAATGTATCCAAGTCCAACCATATCCGATTTACTTATTCGTACTCTATTCTTACTCGTCATAATAGTTGTTGGATAACGAAACGGTAGCGGGTAATAACGGATAATATGAATCTCTATTCCATTATTAAGCACGTTGATGTCCTGATCTGTCAACGGCTGCGATTTAAAGATGAAATTTCGGATTTAATATCAGCTCTCCAGTCACATAAGCTGTCATCTTTTGATTAAATACATCTCTTTTTTGTGTAGAAGTTTATATTTAGTTAAAAGAAGACTCGTCACACGTACAACTACACTATATGTTACAATTATTGAGCTGATTCAGTTTTTTAGTAATATTTATCTGCGTGAAATATGTTTCCTTATTTCTCCTACACTGAATTGTGCAGACAATAGAGATATGTTTCCTTATTCTCCTTCAATTCAATTGGGCTGTCATAGAATTAAAAGGAAAGTAGCAAGTACCTCCCTCACCTTTTCATATTTCTGTCATTTGAATGGGTGGGTAGTTAGATGATTTCCAACTTTTAAATTTATTTTAAGGATTTCACATTATAAGTTAGCAGCAATTTTTTTGTTCTCTTATAATACGTCCCGTTGCAACGAACGGGCACGATACTAGTATAATAATTATTTTTATTATTTACTTAATAAAATATTAAATTTATTTCGCACATATATATGTGTTTTAAAGGCCTAAAATTTATTGAAATTTGTTGTAATTTATTTACGTGTTTTAATGGTTAATTAAGTGTAACACAGCTATCAATAGTAGTTGGAGATTGAATATTTATTGCTCATTAATATATAATATAATATATATATATATATATATATATATATATATATATATTTATTTATTTATTTATAATTACCTGATTGGGTAACGGGTACGGAATAGACTTTATCCGTATCTTATCCGTTTAAATAACAAAAATAATATTTATCTGTATCTGTATCCGATAAGTTTATAAAAAAGACAAATCTTATTTGTACTCGTTTATTAAAGGGTAATTATATTTTCCCCCATCTATCCATCCCCCATTTCATCCCCCAACTAACTAACTTCCTCTTCTAACTATAATTAACTACCTAATGGTCCCTACAAATTAATTACCCAATTTTCTTCCTTTATTTCTTTCCTCTTTCTCCCTCTCTCTCCCACCTCCGCCTCCACCCGTCTCTCCCACCTCTCCCTCTCCGCCTCCGCCCGCCTCTCCCACCTCTCCCTCTCCGCCTCCGCCTCCCTCTCCCACCTCCGCCTCTGTCTCCCACCTCCATGAACAATTTACACTTACACGATGAGGATGAATACTTGCTCGATGAGGGATGAATACTTGCATGACGAGGTATGAATACTTGTGCAACGGACAACTCGAAAGTATGTCATCATGGATCTCATTTGAAACAATTTTTTTTGTAGAAGACGTTGGTAGTTTTAGATTTGCAAAATTCCTCACAGATCGTCAGAAATATTGGTTAGATTGAACGGAGAAAAAAAAAATCACCTCTAAAAACGTGTAAAAGATGGGTGGGTGATGTGTCAAGTTTTTTTTTAAATACTTGATATCTTAAGTGTGAATACATGATGTATTATAGATGAATACTTGATTTATTACATGTGAATATTTGCGCGCTCTTGTAAAATTAATTGAGGTATGCACATATGCTTGTAATACTCTTGATAGATGAACTATTTACACTTACACGACGAGGATGAATACTTGCCCGATGAGGGATGAATACTTACATGATGATATGCGAATACTTGTGCAACAGACAACTCGAAATTATGTCGTCATGGATCTCATTTGAAAGAGAAAATTGTGTAGAAGACGTTGTGGTTTTAGATTTGCAAAATTCCTCATAGATTGTCAGAAATATTGGTTAGATTGAACGGAGAAAAAAAACCACCTCTAAAAACGTGTAAAAGATGGGTGAATGATGTGTCCAGTTTTTTTTTTCAAATACTTGATATCTTAGGTGTGAATACTTGATGTATTATAGATGAATACTTGATTTATTATATGTGAATACTTGCTCGCGCCAGTTGTAAAACATTTTAGATATTAGACGGTTTTCAAATAGTAAGTGGTCTTTCAAATAGTTAGTAGTTATTGACGTAGTTATTAACTGGGAATGAAACGGGAATGGATTCCGGAGATAGCTAGGCTCTCCCTTTATTAAATACGATAAAAATCTGATAAATGGATAAGAGCTCCAAGATCTTGAATTTCTCCCGCTGGCCGGTGGGGTCTTGCGACTTGAATCCAAGACCGTGTCTGCGCTGTTGTTGGGAAAAGTACGATTTGAATGTTCAGCACTTCAGCTTTACCTCCGCTTCTTAATTACGATTAATTAAGTTGGAAAGAGAGGGCAAGGATAAGTTCAAAATTTTCTCTCCAGCTCTCAAATTCAAAATTTATGCGCTTAAAATAGCACTAGCCTTTCGGAAAACCCTACTGCTCTCCCCTTTCGCATCGCCGGGCGCATTGTCTCTCTTCTCTCATCTCAGTGTTTCAATGGAAGAAGAATACGATCCGCTCTCGCATCTCTCCACCGCATTGTCTCTCCTCCCTCGCACACTCGCCGATGTCGGCTTTTCCCTCCCCGTCGCTTTGTCGGAGGTGGACCAGATGGATGCTTTTTTCGACCATATGTACAAAGTGATGGTACTCTTACCTTTTAACTCTTCCTCCGCATCGTGATCTTATATCTCGATGGATTTTAATGCCCTTGAAGTGCCATAAGTAACAGTCATTTATCTCTCTATTTTTCAGATCTGATAGGTGTATAACTTAAGCCCCCAGTTTAGCTTTGATTTTGGAGTTTGTTTTTGTTTTTCTGGAAATGCACATGTAATTTTAAATCGATTAGATATCTTTCTTGCGCCCCCACCCTTACTTTCCCTTCATTACATTTGTATGTAAAGTTTGCCTAACAATGAATTACTGAACAAATTCAGAAGGAGAGAAAAGGACATAATAAACAAATCCCTTTTGAGTTTTTGCTTTATCAGTTTATAATTAGTGGGTCATATAATCTAATGTGTAAACTGATTTCATTTTTTATGTCAGCAAAAGGACCCAAAGCCTGGCAACAAGAGCCTTGAAAAATGTCCAGGCCCAAATCCAAACACCACAGAGAAAGAGGGGGATAAAGCTGGGAAAAAATGTTCTGGGGGGCAAAATCAGATCTGCAATTTAGCATCCTTGGAACCCATGGTAAGGCTTATCCATGCATATGATATTCTGCTTGTAACTGAAACTTATCCACACACACAGAAGGTACTTTAATGTACCTGGGGTGGAGGCAGAATTTTTTAGTATAGGGGTCAATATATATGCACAAATTACTGATTATTTTTTCTTAGAAAGATATGGGGGTCAGTTTTAGAAAATTTGTAAAGAAGTATGGGGTTCAGATAAGCATATATATAACATTTTTATTTAAAATATGTCATTTGATTGAATTTACCAAAGATCAGAAAATCAGGCGACAATTTCTGATGTGTCTGAGAGGGACTTTAGAATTGATAAAATATTTGTTATCTTCATTTGTTTTTGTGTTCTCACTGTGCTTCTTTTCCGAACTGCTTCCCTGTTATGATATTTTATTTGTGCTTATCCAAGTTAGTATGTAAATTCTGTTGTGGAGCATTAATTATTGAATTCACAATTGTCCGTACATGTCACTTTGACCCTTTGTTACCAAACCCTAAGCACATTCAGAAACAGAGAAAAAGGGATTAGAAATGAATTGGTCCAGTTATTTCTTTTCAAGCATTGAACTTGTACATTACATGTTTAATTGAAGCACTGACTTAGTTTTTCATGTCAGCAAATGAAGAGTTTTGAGGGCCAACTACTGGATGTAAAATTGGAATCCTCAGAATCCACGGTATGGTTCCTCCATGTGATTTTATGCTACATCAGTTTATGTTTTCCGTTGAGTTATCAAGCATTCAGTAGAAGGAAAAAGAAAAAGAACTTTTTTAATTGATTGTTTTGTTTGTCTTGACTTTTGGCTAAGTGTGTTGGAAAAAAGCTAATTGAAGTGCTGTAATTTCATTGTATGCAGCAGTTGGAGCGACGACCTGGCAATAATAGCTGTGCAGACGAGTTGAGCCCACATTTAGACAGCCTGCAGACTGAGTGTGATACCAGAAATAGTAACCAGGAACAAAGCTGGGATGTTAAAGACATGGTAAATTCTCATAACTAGGAAAAAATTGTAATTTTCTCTAGTTTGTAATTGAAGGGATCTATTTTTAGAATGTGATTATTTTTTGGGCCTCTCTTTTCATTGGCTGTTCAAAGTTATTGTTGATAGACAGCTACTTAAGACACTATAATTCAATGTTTATGTCAGGAAGTGGAGCCCCAACCTGGCATCAGCAGCCATGCAGACAAACCGAGCTCAAATACCAACAGCAGTATGGTAGAGAAAGATAAAACTGGAAAATATAGTTATGAGGGAAAAAATGGGGATCCAAATTTTGAATCTGTTAAAGCTGCAGTAAGTTTTCCCTTGCCTTTTGATATTCAGATTTGAGATCCCGTTCCTCAATCAGAAAATGATTGCAATGTACATATTAATTTTTTAAATTGCATGCTTAATTACTACTGTTAATTTCCGCATTGCATACCTTTAACTGACATGTATAGGATTGAACAATTTACTAGGTTGTGTGATTGGTTATCAAGCAAATTTAGACGAAAATAGAAGACAAATGTTGTTCGAGTCCATTTTGTTTGCTTTTTGTTGATCAATTAAGGAATTTTGCTTTTATTTTTGCATGTCAGATGATGGAGCCACGGTCAAGCATCAGTAGTGATTCACACAACCCTAGTCAAGCTCCAGACAAGACATCGACAGAGAGGGAAATAAGTGGAAAAGTTAGCTCTCATTTAGAGCAGATGGTTGAAGATAGAAGAGCACGTCGGAGGCCTGGACTTGGACTTGTTTATAACATAAGTCCATTTAAACTAATACAAAAGTGAGTTATTTACTTTAAAAAAAAATTTTCTTTTTGGTTCTGTTCTTTGTTCTCATTCCCTCTGATTTGCTCTGAGAGTGCAAATTTAATTAGAAAATCTTATTTTCGGCAGGAACTATATTGTGAATACTAATGTTTTACATAAATGTCATATCATAATTTTGTGGATGATGACAGTTTATTCCTAGTTTGCATGTGTAATACTTAGGTCTCAATCTCTCTTTTAATGAACAATGGTAAATAGTTATCATGATATAAAATAGATTGTAGGCAAAAATAAATTATAGGCAGTGATCTGTTGTAGCAATCACAGTACCATTTGTGCAGGTATCATAGTTGTGGTACAAGCTGTTACTAAGTGGTACCACAACAGGCACAAAAAAGATTTCTTTCGTGAACTACCGCCCCTTCGAGAGTCTGGAGCCGTACTTGAGTCCCTACTTGCATACCTTGACCTGAGAATACTTGGCTGATGTTCTTTTTGTTACTTGTTTAGATTGAAAAGTACCTAACAATAATATAAATGAATAGGAATGAGAAGGCTAGGCAGGTCGTTCCTGTTGATTTCACAGTATTGAAGCACATAAAAGATCCAGACGCCTTCATAAAGAAGTACTATGAACTGGAAGGTAATGCTATTGCTTGTGGTGTTTATATGTAGGTGGTCGTGCAACATTTTGAAACTACACCAAGAATTGTAGATAATCACATATTTTTAATGAAAATATATTTCCAATTGAAAGTCAACAAATAGTGCACTTAGTTTTAATTAAATCCCCGTCCCCTACGGAAAAACCAGCTTGAACTATACTGAAATCTGTAAGGTAGATGCTTAATGTTGGATTTATTATAAGTTATGGTTTGATTTGGTCAATAGAGAAATATTAGGTGCAGCTTAGTTACTTAGGCTGGACATAACCTTGACTCTATCTATTTGGGTTTTTTGCAATAAATCCTAAAGAATCAAAGATGGCGTTATGTTTGGGCAGGGTGGGCATTTGTCGCCACTGGTCCAAAGTAATTGTAATAATATACCTGAAGAAGTATTGCTGTAACAGAAACTAATTATAAGATAGTCTTTGTTTCCAAAATAATTGTAAATTTATGACGAACCTGAATTTTTGCCTCACCTTACCCTCTATGCTGGATCTTCCCCTGAAAAGGATGTTAATTTTGTGTTTGAATATGAGAGTTTCTAAGTTTTTCTTGTAAATACTGCAAAATTTAGCATTAGTGGCTTAGAGCTCATTTTAATATTATATAGGTAGCGTATATCAACAATAGCACAAACTGGTCATTTTTTTTTTCGTGTGATAATAATTGCAGTATTTTGTTAGTAAGGGCTGTTAATGCTCAATTGACCCAGTTTCAGGAAACCCTGTAAAGTGCTGGTTGCAGGAATTATTTACGACTAATTTAATAAAACATCAATTGTTGTATCCACTATCTTATGCTCTTGTATGGAATACAGATGCCGTGGCAGAGATCCAGAGGCTGGGTGGGGAAGCAAAAATAGTAGGAGAAAGAGTATTTAAGGCGGTGGAGGATGATCAGCCAAGGAGGCGTCGTCCTGGGCTAGGACTTCAAATGTATACCACAGTTTCCCATACTCTCCCATTAATAAAGAAAACCTCGTAAAGTTCATTGTGTGGTGCAATGTTACACAAAGTAGCCTGGTATAAACTTGTTAAATCACAAATCTGTATCTGAAGCAAAAAGCCTCAGATAAACACAAACTAAACCAAAAGCGAACAAAAAGGATTTTTATTTGTATTGGCACCTTTTTTTTTTTTTTTGAAAAATCTGGTAGACATGGTTGAAACTTGCTCATTCATTTCTTGCTCTAATTGTCAGAATTTTTTTTTTTTGTTGAGTTTGTTTAATACTTGAAATAAACAATTTGCCTACCCCAACTTGTTTGGGACTAAAGGCTTGGTTGGTTGTTGGTTGTTGAAATATACAGTTTTTTATCTCCTAGCTGTGTTGTAATATCCGTCAGTTTGTCCCTCTTATATTTTCTCTGTCCTTTCTTATATTTTTGAATAGGGAACGACCTAAGTTTGTCCGTCTTCCAATGCGTCCTTTCCCTATAAAAGTGCAGCCTGCATGTACATGCCGAAACAGTGCTCCAGCACAAACCACCGGACCCCCAACTACAAAAGTGACGGATTTCTCTGAATCACAAAATGAAGGTTTGATTTCTTCAATACCTGCTTTCTTATGTTCAGGCTCATGGATTGCAGTATGCTCAGTGACCTAAGGCTGGTGCACACAGGTTTACTCCTGTACATGACTACTCTGAGCTAAAATGGTAGTACCCTTAAGATAGGAACCTTTTGGAAAATGATTTTAAGCCGATTGAAAAAAATGACAGTGTTAGGTAGATAGGCCAATTTTCTCTCTGTCTAATTTTTCTCCACCATTCAACATAAACAGTGCCAGAGACGTATGCGTCAAGTTCTTTGCAGAAGCTGCTTTCAAATCTGGAGAAAATTCCTGATGATGATGAAGCGAAGGCTGTGGCAATGGTGTTGGACTTGCTCAATCTGAAACAACATGTCATACCCCCCTTGGTCATTCCCAAAATACCAAAATTCTCCAGATTGGATGTTGTAAGGTCCCCTTGGACACCACTTCCATCAATTGAGAGATTGAGGGAACTCAGAGGAGAGGACCCAATGGTGGCCTTTCAAGAATTAAAAAGGAAAATTTTTGGAAGAAGTCCAGCAGCATATTATAGTGATGATGATACCAATCCACTACCTGGGGTTGGTTCTGTCAGGAGTCTGAGCACTTCACCTGGCTACCAGTTTAGTTTTGAAAATGAGGCTAGTACCTTTTCTCTCTGCACTTATATACTTGTTAGGTTTATGGTTTTATTTATTTGTATGTATGCATGTTTTAGGAAATCGACACACCATCTCATGCGGGACCTTCTGGTTGTCCTAATGTAGAAATGGAAGAGTTTCCTTCGCAAGAAAAGGTATGTGGTTAACATTTTTCTTTTGAAGGTTAGGGGGTGAAATGCCCGCTAACAATTTGTATTAACGAAAGAAAAGTTTACAACCTAAGTAGATATTACAAGCCAGTTATAAAGTAAAAAGTACAGCAAGCATAGTCCAATAATAACTCGCAAACCCCGTTCCTGGACCTGAATTGCAGTACTGAAGCTGTCTATTAACGGTGCCGGTACCATTGGTATATTTCAAGGGCTGTGCCCAACATCGTGCAGCCCATATTGTTGTTGGAGAAGATCCTCACATTCTCTCTCTCCACCGTGCCCAACATTGTGCAGCCCGTATTGTGTTCCATATTGGTTGCGACAATACTCTCCTGTTAGCCACCAAATATTATCTATGGTTTCCAGGTTGTTTACTGACAAGGAGAGATTGTAGTGTGCCAGTAGCCCTCTCCAGAAACGTGAAAGGGAAAGTAAGATGAAGAGAAGGCTGTGGCAATGAGGTTTTATATGTTAGCTTGACTGGAATTTGACTTGTTACCAACCAGCAATAAAGTACCAACTCTGACCTGATTAGCAAAGAGCCCACCATAAATTGATCAAAATAGTTTTGTTGGGCCAACATTGTGTGCTTTTTGTCTAACATTAAATTTTATATTTATTTCAGGTTCCTGAAATGACATCTGAAGCAAGAGGTGGCAACTTCTCAGATGACGACGACGCTGGCAATGACATGCCAGAGGAACCAGAGATTCATTCACCATGGGACAATTCACCTGTCAACATAGAAGTTGCAGTGTCTGGGATGCCAATGGAGAATCCCCCTGTCAATATCGAGGTGTCACCATCTGCTGTGCCATTGGAGAATCAACCAGAGGTATGATAAATGAAATCATGAGAAAATTAAAAGAACCAAATTTGTTGTTCATTTCTTGCTTTCAAACCACACATCTTACCTTCATATTTACAGCCTCGTTTGGTATTACCTAGTCGGGGTTAAAGGATTTCTAGCTACTCTTTATTCAAATTCAATCAATGCATTATATCGACTGGAAAAATGTTAACCTTGCATAAACCCCCAAAGCAAACAATTTAAAGAATTTATATCGAGTTTAATGAAAAATTTGGAAGGTGACTACCTACTACCTCAAAGAAAAGAGAGATTCAAACAATGCATATTTCTTACTCTGTGCCAGTCAGGTCCTTACCAACCTATCAGTTCTTTTACTCAAATTTCTCTTACAACAGGAAGAAGTGGTCATAAAAGAAGCTTCAAGTAGAAAAGGCAAGAAAAGGGGGCTTGAACATGCAGGTGAATATCTCAAAACTAGATTCTTAAGATTCCGTCCATTTTGGTTAAATGAAACCCCATAAATTCATTTTACACAAAAGTGTAAATTGGAGACATTTCAAGCATACAATGTTACATAAGCAAAATATTAGTTATACCAAAGAGTAAATTACACAATGGTTCTTCAAGTATTCATAATTTCCTTTTGATCCTCAAAAAGTTTCAAAAGTACAATATTGATCCAAAAAAATTCATTTTCTGCCAGATCGGTCCTATTGCTATTACCAATTAACAAATTAGAAAATCCACATGGGCATCTATGTCATGATAATTTCCAAGGTGATTATAACGGCACGTGTAGTTATAAGGGACCAACACAAAATGGATAGTTTCGGATCAAATTGGTACTTAATGACTTTAAGGACTATATGGTAAATAGGTGATACTTTTAAGGATCATTTGTGTAACTTACTCTTACTACAAGTGATGTACTACTAATACTGGCTCAGTGGCGTGGCAAAATATTGGTTTGCCACAAAAGAAGTTTTATTTTCTTTTTTTCTTTCTTCAAGTGAGGTCCCATGTTCAATCACAGAAGGTTTGATTCTGTACTCAGTAAAGTTACTGAAGTACTGGTTCTCATTTTGTCCAAGCCAGATTGCTTTGTAACCAGTCCATATAAAGTCAGAACCCTAAAATTAACCCTTTTCCTGTGTTAGCCTAATTTAAAATCTGGACAAAAAAAGAGACATTGTAGAATTGGGGCACATTTTTGAAAACTCAAGTGTGTATAAACCTCGGCCTCCATAATGCATGTTATTTGAAATGGTATTATATTATGCTGTAATTAGGAACTAACATTTGATATAATGCATCAACAGACTCTTCGTTGGACATACATTCTGAGATTCCGACTCCAATGTCAGATAGAAACACTATGGTTTGTGCATTTTTCTCTTAGCATTATCTATTTTAAATTTTGTGGCCTCTTGTGAGCATCGAAAATAACAGACTGGCTAAGTAATCCTTAATTTTGTTGCTTTGACTTTATATTATATCATCATGACTTCTTTTTTTATTTGATGCAGGCACAAGTAGGTGCCGATGAGCAAATGGCACCTCCAAAGAAAAGAAACAAAAGACAACCGAAGAGGAGAAGCAACACGGAAAGTAAGTTTATTCTTCTGTCTGTATTGGTTTTTGCGGTGCTCCTTCAGACTAGGCAATGGTTGAGGTCAGGCTATTCATTTTAATTTGAAAACAAGAATGGTCGGGTCCAATTTGACATTCTAGTGGGTTCCAGAAATATTTACTCGAACGTGATCCACTCTAGTGATTCTTATTATTTCTATCTATGTTGTTGGGTGAACTGTCAGCATTGAGAAGTTCTCAAAATTCAATAGATCTGGACACATTAATATTTGTTACCTGTTATATGTTTCTAATTGGTTAATGTCAGGGTTCTAAATATCTAGCTATAGATGTGCAATAGCTACGCTATAGGTTTTTCGGACCTTAAATGCGATAAAGCGATAATCGCTATTTAGAACCTTGGTTTTTAGCAAAGGTTCAAATAGTGTCATGGCGGAATGGCTAAAAAAAACGACGCTATATCCATATTGCGCCGCAATAGTGCCGATAGCGCCATAGATTTTATGGTCCGAAAACGCTATAGTGCACTATTTCGAACCCTGGTTAATGTAAACTTTTAGTATTATAGAATTAGACTCAACCCATTGAGAAAATTGATAAATCAAAATCCTGAAGCATAGGTAGTGGCATATGGTTTGGCTTCTACCTGTCTTAGCCTGGTTGAGTCAGGCCAAATTTACTCCATGCAACTTCTCTGTAATGGGATGTAATGCTACATCTATTATATAATATTTCATTATGAGAAATAAACAGGCCTTATAATAACAGACACGCCTAATTCATATATATTCTTTTATGATACTAATGAGAGAATTTGCTTACCTACTGACCATTCATAGTTGTGGAGGGAGGTCTCGAGGAGGTGGGCGGTTTGAGGAGGAGCACCCGAATCAGGTCCAGGCCTCTCAGGCATTGGATGGGAGAGCACTTACTTTATGCCCGAGTTGATGATAGTGAGTGGCTATTTGCAATTGATTTGTTCATTTCCCATGTACTTCTATAATCTTGATCAATTTATGCTTCTCACCTCACCTACTACATGGAGAATTATAAACACCAAATAGGGGTGAAGTAAATACATGTAGTTGGTAGAAACTCTAACCTTGTGATCCAGAAGAGGGTGCATAAGGGGAGTGGAGGGGACGGGTGATCTGAACTGACCGATCCCTATTTGCTTCAGAACATAAATTTTGAGGGAAAAAGGAGAGGAGAGGAGGTGAACTCTGTATACAAACTATTCAAATTTTGTAACCCTCGAATCGGAGAGGAGGTAAGCTCTTTACGCTGCCTCTCTCCCCTCCCTTTCCCTCCCCTTGTCTGGAGCATGGCCTAAGTTAATAAAGCAAAGAAATCAAAGTAATGAAGTAAAACATGCCTCGTAATTGCCCTATAAATGTTATGAGGTATTTATTTAGTTCTTATCTATGGATGCATCACAACCTAACATCCATCCACGAGTTGTATATGACTTCTTTCTTTTGTCTTGTACCGCTTTTAGAATTCCCTGCTGCTGTTGGTGTCAGGGAATGCTCTCCTGCTACTGTGGGGGTCCGAGTGAAGGTGAGGTCATTTGTGTCGGATGAGCATGCCGACCTCGTTGCAGAGCTAGCCAAGTACTGACATCACTGAGGTGTTTGTTCCTTGTGGGGAATATGATATGTGTGACCTCATATTTTAATGGTTTAGAATTGGTTAGCGTATGTTTATTATGGTTTGTCTGATAACCTATTTTTGTTTGAGGGTATAATTTCTTATTAACCTGTAAGATAAACTACTTGACAAGCAATGGTTGTGCAAGTCTCAAGCTTGATGTTGTCTAAAAAATGTAATATGGAGTTCAGCTGTAAAATATTTTCCTGACCCGAAATTCTTTTGTTTGATTCCAGTATTATGAACATATTTGGTTGTATTATTTTAAATCGGGCTTTTAAGCTTTGTGGGGTTACTCTGTGGTTTGGTTAAAAAAGCTATAGTTGGGTGATCTAATAGTTCATATCCATCATATAATTATTCCTGGTCGTGTTTCATTACGATCAACTAGTGTAATTTTTTGTGCTTCCTAGGCCCCATTTGTTTGATGATTTAGCGTCTTTCTTTTTCTTTTTTTTTAATATGTATTAAATATAGAGAAGTGGACATGTTTTTTCCACGTTTTTTTTAATTCCAGAAGTACATGAAATATCAGGACTAAAAAGGAGGAAAAGTGCTAATTTTTTGGTGTCAAAATCAGGACTAATAGAAGTACATTTTAGTAACCATCTTGCAAAACATGAAAAGACAAAACTAGACGGTTGGACACACAAACACATGTAGTGCCTACATGCAAAGAAAAAGGGTGGGGGGTGGGGCCGGGTGGGATTTCATTTATATCCTTAGAAAATCTTGAAATTACATATTGCCCCCTCTAAAATTCATAATATTATATTAACCCTCAAAAATTAAAAAACTCAGAAACTAATCCAAATTATTGCCTTTTTATTAAAACACATTTTAAATGTAGCCTGTTTTAGAGAAATATTCAGCCTGCTATTTAGCCACTGGTGAGCACAAATGGTTACTTTCTTAATTATGACGTACACGCAAGTGCCTGAATGTCACAATGTATGCGTCACAAGTAGAGAATTAACTATTTTCCCTCGGAAACCAACCTATTAGAAGACTAAACATTTTTGTTACACAAACTATATATTTTTAGTAGAATACATCAAATTGAGATAAATTTCTAATAGTTTTGTGATATGAAACAGAGAATAAGAGATGATGAGAAATTGATATTCTTATTTTTTGAATTGTTGTACAGTGCGCTATATATAACAGAATGAAAGAAAAAATAGCTGTTGGAAATAAAACGGTAACTTTCTATATTAAGGAATAAAGGTTGAGTAACTTTATAACCATATTTAGTTGCTCCCTTTATTTCTTATTTAGCCTATGATGAACAAAACCCGTTAAGGGTAATTAAACCCGTTAAGGGCTCTGAGGCTTATTTGTCCCTATTCAACTTATTTTTCTACACTCCCCCTCAAGTTAGGTGTGTAGATGTCACGTAACCCTAACTTGCTTATATTTGCTTCAAATGATTTTGGATCTAAACCCTTCGTAAAGACATTCGCTAATTGATCTTCACTTCTTACAAATGGAGTCTCAATTTCTTTCGCTTGAATCTTCTCTCTAATAAAATGACAATCAACCTCAATGTGTTTAGTTCTCTCATGAAACACTGGGTTGGATGCTATATGACGCGCCGATTGGTTGTCGCAAAACATTTGCATTGGCAATTGTTTGGATTCCACAATCCGAAAGGAGTTGCTTTATCCAAGTTAATTCACTCGCGGTGGATGCCATGGCACGATATTCCGCCTCGGCGCTTGATCGTGCCACGACATTTTGTTTCTTGCTTTTCCATGTGACTAAATTTCCGCCTACAAATGTGCAAAAGTCGGTTGTCGATTTTCTATCGAAGCTTCCGGCCCAACCTGCATCGGAATAGCCACACACATCGTTAGAATTGTTGTTTTTCATACAAATTCCTTTTCCGGGAGTTTCTTTTAAATATCTTAGAATTTTATTTATTGCATCTAAGTGTGGTGTTCTAGGAGAATGCATGAATTTACTAATTTGGCTTACCGAAAAAGAAATATCCGGGTGTGTTACCGTTAGGTATATTAATTTTTCTACAAGTCTTTGGAATTGATTTATATCTTCTAATGGTTCACCATCCTCACTATTTAATTTATTTTTGCCATCTATTGGTGTTGAGGCCGGTTTACAACCTAGTTTACCGGTTTCTTCCAACAAATCTAAGGTGTATTTCCTTTGAGAAATAAATAAGCCTTGATTTGAATATGCAATTTCTATGCCTAAGAAATATTTTAAGTAGCCTAAATCCTTAATATCAAAATTTTCTTTTAATTGAACTTTATATTTCTAATATGTTCTTGGTTGTTTCCGGTAATGATAATGTCGTCTACATATACTAGAATAATAGTGGTATTTTCTCCTTCATATTTAACAAATAATGAATGGTCGGCATTACTAATTTTAAAATTGCAAGATATTAAATGAGAGCTTGATTTTTCATACCATGCCCTTGGGAGATTGCTTCAATCCATAAATTGACTTCTTCAATTTGCAAGCTAGATTCACAACTTTGGTTTTTTTTCATAACCGGGTGGTAATGACATATATACCTCTTCTTCAAGTGTTAAGAAATGCGTTTTTTATGTCCATTGGTATAATTTCCAATTTTGGTTAACCGCAATAGAAAATATAATTCTTACGGTATTTCATTTTTGCAACCGGAGCAAATGTGTTCATATAGTCTATCCGTAGGTTTGGGTGTATCCTTTGGCAACTAAACGGCCTTATACCGTTCTACCGTGCCATCACTATTGTACTTAATTTTATATACCCATTGCAAGCCTACTAATTTTTTATTCTTTGGTAATTGAACTATTACGCAAGTGCCATTTTTTTCAAGAGCACTTAATTCTTCTTTCATGGCTTTGTTCCATTTGGGAATTTTCAATGGCCACTTCATAATTGGTTGGTTTCTTGTTTTTTTCAATTGAGGTCAAGAATACTCTATGATTGGGAAGAAACATTGTCATATGTAATAAAATTTTGTATAGGATATTGTACCTTGTAGGTTATAAAATTCTCTAAGCCGTTGTTGAAGGTTGTGTTGTTCGAAATCGACCTTCAATGGTGTTTCTCTTCTATGTCATGATTT